>LCTX01000396.1:19772-40610 GCA_002233555.1 Limonomyces culmigenus | reverse complement strand
ATGGACTTCCTCGTTTGAGCTCGCCCCAAAGCCCTGTACGTCCATTTATCCCTGTTATCGGCATAAATAAGGGCGATAAGAGCACCGTCACCTTGAACGGGACGGGAGGAATGTACGCCAAGCGGTGCAGTGGCTTCTGCGTATGGGTCCATTTGCGGTGGATCCTGGAGATTCTGAATGATGATCTCACACTCACGATAGCAACCGTCTGTTCAGGCCCCGCTGTGATGCACAGAGCGAGATCGTGGTTTGATATCAAATACCAGGTCTTGGTCCGGTCATTCACAGCCAGAAAACGAGCCAAACCAGCCGGTAAACAGACGCCCATGGGACTAGTCTAGACCCAGCCGCCCAGGTAACCGGCAGCCCGACCGTACGGATTCGCTTCGTGAGCGGCTCTGAAGGGAACGACCGCTTTCGGCGCAGTCAATGCTGTCATACGTGCGGGAGCCATAGCTTGGCCTGTGACACACTTCATCTCGCGCTCCATCGAACATGTTGGGTGACATGCGTTTTCGTTCCCCTACGATGTCACAGAGGAGATTTTACTGTCAAGACGAAGCCGCGGATCGGAAAGCTGAGCACGCGAAGAAAAGACAAGCGCCATGACGCATGCACCGCCACCCCCACACCGCCCTCCCTCCACAATGACCGCGCCATCTCCTCCCTCCTCCCGCTACCGATGGTAGTGCTCGACATGAAGACCATCCCCGAGTACACCCCCGCGCTCCCAACAACCGTCCCGCCCGCATACACCACCGCCGCCGCGGACCGCCCGCCCGCCTTCGCGCCCTCGCTGCCCTCTCTCCCGCCCGCCCTCCTCGCGCGGATCGTCGCCTTCAGCGTCCCCGCGCGCCCCCGCGCGGGCGAGACTGAGTCCACCATGCTCTGGATCGTGGAGAATCTGCGCTTGACGTGTCGGGCGTTCTACGCAGGCGCGTTATTCCGAACATGTCAGCCACCATCGTGGATGGAGACTTACGATTGTGGTGGGTACAGCGAGCATGCGCGTCCTGCGCGCGTACTACTTCCGCGGGTATGCCTCTTCCGTCCGCTCCCCGTACACCTCCTCCCCCCTGCCATCACCCTTGCCGGTCCGCGAGACCGCCGTGCTAGACGCCTACTGCGCCCTCCGCGCGCTCGACGACGCGCGGCGCGCCGAGTCGTCCTTCTTCGCGCCGGACTTCACGGACGCGTACGCGGACCTGTTCGCGCACGCGCAGCCGCGCGCGCGGCTCGCGGACCTCGTGCTCGCGCGGGCGGGCGACATGCTGGTGCTACACGAGCTCGAGCCACGGCGGCTGAGCGTGCTGCTCGTGCCAAGGACGGCGCGCCTCGTGCTCGCGAGGCCGAGCGGCGAGAGGCTTGCGGTTTGCGAGGAGGGGATCGAGCGCGGGCAGACGCTCGAGAGCGTCGCGGCGGCGCTGACGAGGAGGCTGGAGCGCACGCTGAGGGAGGGTCTCGTGCAGTAATAGGCAGATCTAGTGGACAGTAGCATGTACGAGTGTAATACACGACCTCCCTACTCCTCGCCCACCACGACCCACTCGTCCACCTTCTCCACTCCCTCCTCCCCCTCCTCCTCCGCGACAAGCCACCCCCCGAGCACACAAAGCGCACACGCAAACACACACAGCAAACTCGCGATCACGAAGAACGTGATGCTCTGCCCGATCTCGAGCCAGCTGCCCTCGTCGCGCACCGCGAAGAAGAACCACGCCGTCATCACTTTCCCGCGTCAGCCCTCCCCGCCTCTGCCCAAAACGCCGCACATACCGTCAGTGAGCGCGAGCGCAACCAACAAAAGCGCGAACGGCGGGAGGCCGAGCCGCGCGTGCAGCGCCGCGAACGCCGCCGCGAGGGGGACGTACGGCGCGAGGATCTTCGCAATCTGTGCTGTGATCAGCCTCTGTCCCTCTCCTCCCGCTCACCCTGTACGCACGAGGAGCGCGGCCATGACGAACGGCCGGAACGTTGGCACGAGGCGGTACACCGGCGCGAGGTAGAATGACCTATCCCCATCAGCCTCTTACCCCCCAACGCCGGCCGTCACTCACGAGATCGACGCGACGCTGTCCACCGCCCATCAGCGCGCCTGCCTCCAACGCACGGACTAGCCAGCGCACTCACTTGCCCGTCCCGAAGAAGCCCACCTGGACGAAGAACAGGAAAAACAGCGCAACCCTCACGTCCCCCACCTGCAGGCTATGCACTGCCTCCTCCTTTTTGCCCGGCGGTCCGCGCAGCGCGCCCTCGAGCTCGACCCAGAGCGTGAGGATAGCAGAGAAGGCCGCATAAAACAGCCCCTCCTCCCGAATCGCCAGCACCACAAAGATCGGCCCCCCGGCGAGGAACAGCGAGAGCGGGTGCCTCGTCGGCAGCAGCACGCTCGTGCCGAGGAGCGCCCAGCCCGCGATTTGCAGCGCGAGCGGGAGGCCCTCTTTCGCGGACAACTTGGCGATCGCGGCGGTCGTGACGAATGCCGTCGGGAGGAGCAGCAGCATCTTCGCCCGTCAGCACACACCCACACAGAACCCGCAAAACACGCACCTGGCGGAGCACGGTCGCGTACACCCTCCCCTTCAACGGCTTGCCGGTACTCTCGAGGACGCTCATCCATACGCTCGCAACCCCAACCACCGCCGCCGCGCCCGCCAGTCTGTCTCCCCATCAGCCCCCCACACACACCTCTTCAACAAAACACAAAACGCACATGAGCGGCGCACTCTCCACCTTATCCACGCCGAGCAGCGGGAACACCGCCGCAACCGCACACGCCGCGGGCCACGCGGCGCCGAGCGCGCGGTTGTTTGCTGCGAAGCCCGCTGGCCAGGACGTCAAGGGCCAGAGAGCGCCGATGAGCACGAAGCCGGCGGACCAGACGCCGCGGTGCGTGTACCCCGCCTACTCCATCAGCCACACGCGGGCAGGCGAGACGAACAGGCGTTCTCACCACCATGCAAAGCAGCACGCCCACGGCGCCCGCGCCCATCGCCACGCCCCTTACCGACAGCCGCGCGCCGCGCAGCCTGTACAACGCGTGGTGCCAGAAGAAGACGGGGAACGCGGCGTACGCGTAGAAGCTCGGCGGGGCGCTGCGCGCCGCGAGGAGCGCGCCTACTCCAGCCAACACGGCGAGCGGGGCGGGCGAGGCGAAGATGGACGGGGAGCGTGACGAGGGGGAGAGGAGGAGGGCGGAGGTGTAGGCTGTCCAGCCGGTGTAGGCGAGAAGGACGAGCGTGCGGATGAGGGTGCGGTCGTAGCTGCGGAGGGTTAGTGGGGTTGAAGGGAGGGGGGAGGACACACGTGCGTGTCGAGGTAGCGCAGGCCGCGGAGGGCGTGCTGGATGAGCTCGCTGGAGGTGTAGGTGTCGAATGCGGTGCTCTTGCGGTTCATCAGCAACGGCCGACGAGTTCGGCGAGGAATCGGCGGACCAGGTCTTTCAGCGGCGGATACGGCCTGTAATTCCACACCCGGGCCTTCGTCAGGTTATGCTTGACCTCGTAGTGCTCCATCAGCATCTACATTTCGCATCAGCGCCGGCCCCTACACCCTCCCAACAGACAGGCGCACCTGCGCATTCACGCGCCGCGCCGCCGCCTTGTCCGCTTCCCCCGCATCGAGGTACGCGTCCGGCAGCACGCCGACGCTGTTCACGGGCCAGGCCGCGCCGAGCAGCGCTGCCATGAGCGGCGCCACGTCCGCCTGCTCTACATCTCTCCTTAACAACTCATCAAGTTCCCAGCGCGCGGAGTACGCGTCGTGCGAGTCGTTGTCGGGTAACGGGCCTGAGACGCCGGCGCCCCACGCGAGCAGCGGCGTGCGCGTGTTGTCCGGATCTGCGCATAGAGATTGTGAGGAAGGGGGGAGCGGAGCGGCGGGGGGACGCACGCCCGTCGCCGTGCGTGCCGATCACGGACATGCCGTGGTCGGCGGTAAAGACGTATGCGGTTTTGTCGTCCGCGTAGAACGCGGCCATCAGCTCTTCCGCCTGCCGCACGAGGCCGTCGACGACCTGGATGTTGCGCATGTACTCCTGCGGACCGTCAGCTCGGGGCGGGGAAAGAGCGGGTAGTCACCTTCGAGAACGGCCGGTACGCGTGGCCGGTCGTGTCGAGCCCCAGGAGGTGCAGGAAGAACACGACGCGGCCCTCACGCAACTCCTCATTCAACGTCGCGTTCGTCTTTGCTTCGTCGAGCAACAGCTCCAGGTGCTCGAGCGCCCACACGTCCAGCGCCTTCGCGTCTGTCTGCTCCTTAGCGCGAGCGAGGAAGCAAGGGGCGGGGGCGCACCGGCGGTAAAGTCCTCGGCGGATTCGTCGTACATCCACGTTTGCACGCGGCGCGCCGGCGCGCCGCGCGCGAACATGGGCAGGATGTCGGGCGAGCCGAAGGCGTAGGTGGTGCTGGACTGGTTGAAGACCGAGTCGAAGTCGACCTGTGCGTGCTCAGCGCGTGTGTAAACAATAGAGAGAGCGGCGTACGGGGTTGGTCTTCCAGCCCTGTATTCTTTGTCAGGATCATCGAGTGCGCGGAAGACGGAGAGCGCGCCTTCGTCACGGCCGACACGTCCTCGTACATCCCGCCTGCCCGGCCACTGCTCAGCCCGCGCCCGCGATCTTGCAGGAAGAAAGACGCACCGATGAGCGCGACGTGCCCCGGCCGGCTCTCCGTCGGCACGCGCGTGTGCGACACGCCGAACACGCCGCGCTCCCGCGCGATCGCGCGGAGGTGCGGCGCGACGAACGCGGGCGCGCCGGGCACGACGGCGCCGAACGCGTCGCGCGCGAACAGTAGGTCTGCGCGCAGACCGTCGCCTGCACATATTCCTCAGATGCCAGAAGTGTGACAATGTGTGGTGGGACTAGCACACCGACGATGAGGACGAGGCGGCGCGCGGGGGCGGACTGCGTGCGGAAGCGGCGCATGCCGTGCACGACGGGGCTCGTAAAGTAGCAGTCGAACACCGAGTTTATCATCACCAGGTGGAAGACGAGTGCGAGAGCAAGCACGCCCCGCAGCGAGTAGGTCGGCGGCATGGCCGAGAGGAAGGAAGAAACGAATCGGAAACGTGACCGCGCTGCGTCTTGCTCTCTGCCCACGACCTGCCACGGCTCTCGAAATTTGATAGCCTTGCGTCGATGTGTACGTTGACAGAGCCTGCTACGGAGACGCGCAAGATTATCGCTCCATGCCGAACTGGATTGCACACGGAGTGGATGCGCAACCAGCTGCTGCTACGAGTTCTCGCGCGCATGTTAGAGCGGGGGCACAGAACTTCCTGGTGAAAATCATCAAGGCTACGTGTATGCTGAGAGATCGGCGTGCAGAGCACAATTGAACGAGTCAGACTCTTGGCTCAGCTTGACTCGCTTATGTACGGACTACAGGTCGCAGTCAGTTCTCTTACTCGTCAACGGACCAAGGATACACAGTTATGCATAGAAATACACCGACTAATACTACATTGGTCATCTGAAACAGCAGATGAGAACTGGCGCCCAATTCGGCGGCTTGACGATCCAAACGAGATGATGTCTTGTTATGATAGGGTGCGGTGCGCCGGCGCTTGCGTGTGTTGCGCGGCTGACGTCGGTACCGAAACATCCGAAAGTGCAGCGGACACGAGGCGTACGAGACGGGACGCGGAACTGGGGTCGAGATCTGGAGAGATGAGAATCACTTCGGCCGCCTTACCGAGCCGCTAGAACGGACCGAGAAATGCGTTCGGACGACGTGCGTGCGGATCGTGGGCGAGTGCAGCGAATGCGGAACATCGGTCGAGCACGCAAACTTGGGGCAACTGCAGTCAGTCCATCGGCAGCTCTTGAGTGTACCATCCTTGACAAGCGCCGGATCGCCGCTGTGGTACTCTTTCAGGTGCGCGCGCGCCTTTGCTGTCATCGTCGAGATCGTGCCGAAGACTTCTTTGCCGCATTGGCCCCACTCGCACACGATTGAGACGCCAGGTGGGGCTTCCGGAACGAGCGCCGGCGAGAGCGGCGGTGTCGCTGATGAGAGAGAGGGCGTGAACGACATCGGGACATAGAGAAATTGGCCCGGAATGAGGCCTGCTCACATGAGTGGCTGGATATGATGAGTCGTGTCATACTACATACCAGCGTAATAGCTCAGGCTGTCGTGTCCGGCCGTGGCATACGCTGGGACAGGTAGATCAAAGAGCGGAGGCCCGGGTGCATGTACGTTGTGAACATAGGTGGGGCAATCACTCAGCCGACGCGGTACTCCGAGTCTGTCCACCAGTGAGTCCGAGGAGACATGATGAGAAGACGCTCAAGCGCGCACATTGTTTCCCATGCGAAGGCATCTTCCGTATCAGGCGGCTGACTGCCGTCAGGATGAAAGGCCATGAGGGATGGCGGCCAAGGGATGGAGGTCAAGGGCAAACTACTACGGCTGACGACGTTCCGCGTCTTATAAACGCGCGGTGCCTCTTTTCACAGCGGTGGCGACATGGTGCGGCACCCGCAGTCGGTACTCGGAGTTATCGGGTCAGCTCCCCAAAGATTAGCTGGCGTTTGTGCCGCATCATAGCCTCGCCGGAGAGGCCTCGGGTGCAATCATTGATCCACGGAACCAACCATACCTCAACTGGGGAGGTGCTGTCACGTTGTGGGGTTCGAACTCATAGCGTCGGGCCTAGGTCAATTGCGTATACGTACTGCATGCGCTATGTCATTCGCACATACGTGCTGAATGTCACCAAATCTGGCCAATTGAGCGCATCGATGAGTACGGCCGCGCGATCACGTGCAGATTTTCTCACGCTTGAACTCGGTAGTCATCGGCCCGCGTAGATGGATGGCAGCAAGCAGTGGCTTGAGTGCTGTGGCCCTCGGGGATACCGGTCCGCTGGAACATACAATCTTGCCGAGTGTCTGGCCTAAGCCAGGAATGGCAGGTCCATGCCGCGGTAGCCGGTCCGATACACAACACTCCAGGACTGCGATCATGACCAGGGCTCATTTTCGGGAAGTGTATGACATACAAGCATTCAGATATCTAGACTAAACTGTGTACTTTCGACCCTCCTTCTCCATCCGCTTACAGGTGCTGACGAAATGTGTGCGCACCAAGTGATGGCGTATACTGGATGAATGAGCTGGATGTGGCCGAGGCTGTGGGCATCCGACCTTCTTACAGAGACACCCGTCACAGTGGCAGTACTTGGCCTTGTCGGCCTCTTTCGAGAGGTCCGTGTCACCCAAATGGCTGTGGGTGAGATGGGCACGGGCTGCAGACTCCATCGTGGACGACGAGGTTGCGATGACGGGCATACGGCAGTCTTTCCAGGGGCAGTTGACTTTGAAGCTCCTGAGAGGCGCGGGGGTTGTCGACGGTGGACCGGGCTCAAACAGGTCACTGGTGGTCACTTGTAGGTCGAAAGAGGAAGGAGCGGGATGATGAACCGGTATGTATGATGGAGGCGGGTATGGAGGAGGCTGGTATATGGTGCTGGTGGGCTGTCGGTATGGCGGCAGTGGACTTAAGGAAGGGTGCTCTAGTCTCGGCACAGAGAAATAAGGTTGCTCCGGAGAGGATGGAGATGTTAGTGGTGTGAGGGCCGTGGGAATCTGTATCAAAGGCACCTTCAGGGGCGGCGACGAATCGGAGACACCGGGCTGTGAACTCGAGCCAAATGGGGGCAAAGCAGGCCAGTAATCTACTCCACATGGCTGTGAGACTTGGTACCTATGGCCAGTAAATGGTATATACCTGGGGCGATGCTGGGGCCGGCAGTGTACGGATACAGGGGAGACGCCGCCGCAGAACCCTCGAGCATCGCCTCAACCGTAAATGTGAAGCCAGTTTGGATCGCGTGCTCTAGGAGTTGACCAAATGAGCGCGGATAGTTCATGGCAAGCTGTCGCATAAGAGCGAAGAAGGCGGGGTCGTTGGCATCGACGAAGGGCGCGCTTGCGCTGGGTCTCAAAGCGTCGAGTCGGGCGCCATCATTGAATGCAACTTGCAGTCTATTGTGCGTCACGTCAGCGCACCATTGTCTCAGCAATGTGTAAGCGATGGTCGTACTTTCGACGGTCCATGGCGAGGGTACCATCCATCGTCGAGGTGTGAGCTGGAGAACGGGCACTGTGGTGACCTATCCCGCTAGGAGCAGTCTGCTCATATATAGGCTGGCCAGCAGCGATGCGAACGGAGTGTTTACGGGCAGTGCGTTCGGTAAAAGGCTACCTCGTTGATGCATCCTCAAGGCCTCATCTGTCATGGACTAACACCGCTATCTTTTGTCTCGCAGCCCGATTGCGATCGCCACTCACCCCGGCGTGCCCGGTTGTTCCCACGCATTCATTTCTCGAGACACGAGGCACGAATGTCGCAGGCAAATACCGACGGATAGGTCTTTTTGTGCGCATATGAGCACGCGTGCAATGGAGTTGGCAAGCACCCAATAGAGTTGAGCCGAGAAGGTCAGCAAGGATGAGTTTGCTGTGTGCAAAGCGATGAAGATCGTCATGACCTCATAGGTGTCCGCTTTTACAGGGCTGCGGCACTTTGCCGGCGGTCGTCCGAAGGCGGCCGATCAGCAAGAAGGCGGTGGTTGCAGCAGAGCTCAGATATGATCATATGGAAGATCATACTGTCCTTCGCGCCTGTCTCCCAAACAAGGAACTACACCCAGCGTGTACCAGGCACCCATCAGAGATCTCGGCTCTCCGCTCGGCGCTTGCCCCTCTCGTTGCATAGCCTCCGGTGTCTAAGTGGCCTCTCCCAGCGCATCACTTAGTGCCCGTCCGGTGGACGGATCCACAGAATACAACGATTATGCATCAGACGATGTGGAGCGATACAGTACACGTGCGGAATCAACAGGCGCGGGGGTCGTCGAGAGCGAGAATTCTACCTACGATGCATGCGGTGTCCATAGGATGGGATGGATGAAGGGCGTTAAATCTTGAGCTCGCGGAACCCGCGCGTGTCCATCCTGCCCGCGCCGTTCTTCTCCCACTCCTTCTCGGCCGGCGGCGCGGGCGTGCGCATGCGGCCGCCGGGGATGCGGATGCGGCCGGCCGAGCTCCGCGGGAGCCCGCGGCGCTTGCGCTCGCGCTTCGTGAGCGGCGTGCCCGGCGCGGACGCGGGCGTGCTCGGCGGCGGCGTGCTCGGCGCGGACGAGAGCGAGGACGAGCGCGAGCGCGCGGGCGACGCCGCGCCCGGGCGCCCGCGCAGCGTCGCGTCATTCGCCTCTGCCTCCATCTCTCCCTCCACGTCCGGGGCGGCGTCGTCGAGCGGGGCAGCGTCGTCGAGCGGGGAGCGGCGGACGTGCGAGCGCGCGCGCTTCGTCGAGCACTCGGGCGCGGACGGCGCGTCGAGCGAGGAGCACGACGACTCGTCGAACGTCCGCTTCGGGCTCCGGAACGCGCCGCGCGGCTCGGGCCGCAGGTGCGGCGCGCCCGAGCGGCTCGGCGGCGGGGACGCGCTGCGCGAGGGCGGGAGCGGCACGTCTGCGGGCGGAGGCGACGCGGGCACGCGCGACGCGGGCTTCGCGCGCGGCTTGAGCGTGGACGCGGGCTTGAGCTTGGACGCGGGCTTGCTGCGCGCGGGCGACGGCGGCGGCGACGACACGGGCCGCTCGCGCACGGCGGGCAGGCCCGCGTGCGGGCCAACGAGGTTGCGGATCGAGGAGAAATGTTCCCAGTCGTGGTACGCGACGTACACCGGGCCGGGCGACGCGTCCTCGTCGGCGGCGGCGGCGAGCACGGCGGCCTCGTCGACGACGCGCGCACGCACCTTGTCGGCCTTGACGCGGTCGCGGCGGAGCTTGCGGGCCTCGCGCGAGTTCGTGGGTCCATCGTCCGCGAGGGCGGGATCGGGCGCGGGCGGCGGGGAGGGCGCGCCGACGAACGTCGAGGCTTCGATGACGTAGACGAGCCCCGGCTGGACGACCTTGACGTCGCGGCCGGTCATGTGGGCGAAGGCGGTGAGCTCCATGTGCCCGCCGTAGGTGGCTGAGGGATGTTTGTTATTTTTGAGATGTATATATGCGGTCATGGGACGAACCGGGCTGGCGCATGGCGCTAAGGTGGGCATCGAGCCCGCGCTCGTCATCACAGAACGGCGCATAGAGCACCTCGTGGCGAGCGATCCAGGCGCAGACCTGCTCGCGCAGGGGCGCGTGCCCGGTGGGCGAGCCGTGCAGCTGGTCCGCGAGCGCGCGGAACAGGCAGTTGCCGTCGCCGAGCGTCTGAGCGGCGTACAGCCCAAGCGCACGGAGCTGGGCGTCAAGCTGCTTGCCCGTGTCGGCGGGGTTCGAGTCGTGTGCCTGTATGCGCGCGTGAGTGGGCGAGTGTATGCGTGGGAGGCGCTGACTGGCTCACCTTGCCGCGCGAGCGGGTCGTGCGCTGGACTGCCGCGGCCCCGTCAGCGCGCCGCCGATGTCGGCCCCGCACCAGCACCACTCACGCTGCGGCGTCGGCCGGACAGCCCGCTTCGTTCGGGACATCGGGGCGGGCTCGTCGTCGGCGGCAGCGACGACGGCGACGGCGGTCGTGGGGGTCTTACCCCGGGTCACCCGCTCCGATCGGCGCTTTCCTTCACCCGAACACTTGACGCACGCCGGAAGTATACATGTCTCACGTCTGTTCTACAAAATGAGGAGAGCGACTGGACGAGGCATGCCTTTGCTATCTCCCGTAAAATAAGTTTGATCGGCGTGGCGGATCCCACCTTGGGCTAGCCGCAAGAGCGGCCGCTATGGCTCTTCCCGCCGTCTGTAGTACGTCCCATCCGTCCATATCGTCCTCTGACCTGAATAAGACCCCTTACTGTACGCGAAAGTGTTCACGTCAGCGGTCCGAATGCGGTGCCCATCGGTTCGTGAAACCGCACTACTGATAGCAACATGGAATTTCCCGACACCGCCTACGCTTGCTCGCTGTAGATGTGCTTCAGATCTCCCCCTGAATGCTGCGGATCTGGATGGTATATATAGTGGGATCTCAGCCTAATCAGCCTCCACACATCCACCGCGGAACAATCCCCTTGATCATCCAGGCCATGTCTGTCTTCAACACGAGCCGCCTCGTTGGCAAAACTGTGGTCATCACCGGCGCGAGTGCTGGCATTGGTGCTGTGAGTGAGAACACGCATCCGCGATCTTTCTCTCACGCCGCATGTTACAGGCTACCGCTGTCCTCTTTGCCAAGGTACGAGTTCTTGCTATAGGCAGAGAACAGGCACATGACGTCCCTTCTAGGCCGGAGCGAACGTGGTGATCCTCGCAAGATGCGTCGACGCGCTCGAAAAGGTCGCCGACGCATGCCGCGCCGTCCATGCCTCGGGATCCTTCAAGAACGCCCAGGTCGTTGCGCTCGACTTCGACGTGGCCGACAAGAAGCAGGTCGCCGGGCTGCTCGCCCGCCTCCCGCCGAGCTTACCGGCCGTCGAGATCCTCGTCAACAACGCGGGGCTCGCGCTCGGCCACGGCTCCATCGGCGACCTCGCCGACGCGGACATCGAGAAGGTCTTCGCCGTCAACGTCGTCGGCCTCATCTCGCTCACGCAGCATTTCGTTCGCCGTACGTCTCTCGCGCTGCGAGCTGGACTGATCTGATGAGCGGGCAGTGTTCAAAGAGCGCAAGACGGGCCATATCATCAACATGGGTAGCCTCGTCGGCGTCGAAGCGTTCCAGGGCGAGGCCGTCTACAGCGCGACGAAGTTTGCGCTGCGCGGGTTCTCCGACGCGCTCCGCAAGGAGCTTGTGAGCACGCCCGTCCGCCTCACCGAGATCCAGCCAGGTGCGCATGGGGGACAGTGCCTCGCTAAAGCCAAAGATGCGATCACGGGGAACGGCAGGCATGGTCGAGTCGGACTTCATCACCGCGCGCTTCGGCGGCGACAAGACGGTCAACGACATGGTCTTCAACGGCGTCACACCGTGTGCGTGCACTTGCAAAGTGTCTGCATGCCGGGCTGATCGTGTCTGCAGTGACCCCGGAGGACGTCGCCGAAGATGTCGTCTGGGCGGCTGCTCGTGCGCCGCATGTACAGATGGCGCAGGTTGTGGTGCACTCGACCTACCAGGCGGGGCTGACTGTTCATCGTGAGACTTAGCTAGTGCACCGTAAGAGTAGAGGATTTTGTGTTCATATCCGATTGCTACGGCATCAACGGCGAATGTCACCCCAGCCGAGCGGCATTTCGCATGAGAACCTGGAAGACATATAGAGAAGCCATGCAGGCGACACAGATCCCAGTCATGATGCGAGACGTCGCCCAGCCAAGACCCAATGGCTGAGTCGGAAGACTAGTTGAGGAGGGTGTCCGCACAAGCCTACTAGAAATAGAACGTTTGAGAGTTCGAAGGAAGAGTAAGTAGTCAGACAGTAGACCCAAGATTATAAAAGCTGGGTCGAGGAGCACGACAGGCAAGCAAGAGGGGAAAAGCACCGGAAGTCACGAGACAGGCGCGTGTGACAATCCGGATATAGAGCCGAGCTGAACGAAGATTCTAGCCGGCTGCCCGATGAAGAGACACCACGAACTCACTATGATGTCAGCACGTATCAACTGAAGTCCAGGAAGGGCCGCTGATGAGAAAAATACATCAGGACCGAGTCGTGGTATAGTAGATTAGCTCCAGACTTATCTTTTTCCGTGAGTGTGCATCGCGTTCTATCGTCGGTCGCCCAGGAAAGTCTGGGCATGGGGGAAAGTCAGGAAAGCAAACGGTAGGATCAAGAGAGAGACGCACCGGGCGCTGCTGTCAAGCCTCCAAGCAGACCTGGGGTAGACACATGAGTGGCGAGCCTGAGGTAGATGGAAAGGTATACCGTGGGTGCGCTTGCAGTGGAGGGAAGGTGCTGGCGCTGGCGCTGGGCGGGATAAGTCGAAGCAGCAGAGAGGAGGTGAGGAGCCGGTCATGGAACAGAGAGCAGGAGGCGAAGACAGTCAGAACATCTTACCAAACCGACGCACCCGGGAAGTCCACTTGACCATCTTCGACGTAGCCTTGGGCTCTTTGACCTGGCCCTCAGCAGCGCCGACGACGGCAGGGTCCTCCTCACGGGGCAGGAAGGCGTCGGGGGCGAACATTGAATCGGAGTGAGCGCCAAAGTAGTCGAGGCTGTAGGTGTCTGTGCAAAGGGAGGAGGTGTCAGTGTTAGCGGCGACGGGTACGGTCATCATCTTCGTCATCGACAAGGCAGTAGTGTGCGGTAAAGCGGGAGAGTGGTGTGCGGTTAAGCGGGTGTGGGAGGTTGGAAGCGTGGCTAGGTGAGGAGAAACATGCGAGCCAACCGAACCTCTTATAGGCCAGCGGGGCTGCGATTGAGGGTCTTGGCGTCGACAGCGTGGGGCTCGACAGGGGCTAGAGGCTGTGAGCGGGGACTACAAAGCAAAGCGACACCCCTGAGTGCACATTCAAACGGCATGGAGTGGCAGCCTCAGGGAAGTATAGGAGGCGATCGAGGAGGGACGGCTGTGCAGTCGGCAGCTCCTCAATTCAAAGAGATCAAACAGGAAGATCGGGAAAGAAAGCTCAGCCCTGAGCGCATAAAACAGATGAGTCAGCCCAGATTCAGAACTATAGCTCGGATGTCAATGAAGTAAGAGAGAAAGGAAACTTCTGGGACCCGAGTCAATCCGTCTCGTACATTGTCATGACGGAGAACTATGGCTTGTGCTCATTCCATTGACATACTCATGTCCTTGGTTTACACTATACTTCCAGATTTTACCACCAGTACAGTACATGATGCACCTCATGCCAATCCCTAACATGACACCTCACCACCCGAGCTGCTTCTGGATAGCCGCAGTGACAATGGCGGCATCCTGCGTCTGTGTGGCCAAGTTCGGGTGGTAGTCGCATCCGACGTCGGAGCCCTGCGCAGGGATGCTGACGAAGAACACGTTCGCGTGTGCAGCCGCAATGCTCTTGAGGGCCGTCTCCTGCGTCGACTTCTGGTTCTGGTCCGCGGGGTACCCGTCGCTGAGCAGCGGGCTCGATAGCAGAAAGATCGGCGCGGCGGGGTACTTGCCGCGCACCTGCTGCACGAATCCATCCATGGCGGACTGGTACTGCGCGAGCGTGATCGGCGCGCGCACCTGGGTCGAGCCGGACAGGTACGCAAAGTCGTTCGTCCCGAGGTTGATGACGACCGCCTGGACCTGCTTCGCAAACGAGTACGCGGGCGAGGTCTGGAGCGCGCTCGTCTGGAGCCAGAGCGTGGGGATCACCGGCGGCGTCGAGGACCCGTCCGCGTTCGGGTAGTTGCGCACGACGCCTTTGCCGCTCCACGCGATCACGGACGCGTCCGCGTGCAGCGACGCCGCGGTGATTGCGGCGTACGAGTGTCCGGCGTTCTCAGTCTGCGGGGTGAACGAGCACGGGTACACGCCGTCGACGCCGTAGCCCGCGGTGATGCTGTCCCCGATAAACTCGATCTGGCGCGCGTTCGCAGTCGTCGCGACGTAGGTGCCGGTGATGGTGATGCTGCTGGGGGCAAGGGCCACCGTGCCCGTGTTCGCCTCGGTGATCTTGTGAACCTCGACGGTATGCGTGCCGGACTTGAGCGCGCCCGTGGTGACGGTGAAGGTCGAGCCGGAGGTCTGCTCGTATTGCGTGACATTTCCACCGTCGACGGAGATGGTAAACGCGTTTTGGCCGGAGACGGCAAAGGTGAGGGAGGCCTGGGTGCCCGAGAAGGCGAATCGGAGGCCAGAGTACGGCCAGGTGAACGAGTATGAGTTGTCCGAGTTGGTGAGCACGCGCCCGATCAGTTGGATGCTGGCGGAGCCGGTCGACGTCGGGGAAGACGTGGATGAGGTGGAAGTCTTGGTCGTCGACACCGAGGTAGTGGTAGTCTTCGTGCTCGTGCTCGTGCTCGTACTCGTGGACGAAGACTTGGTGCTCGTTGAGCTCGCGCTAGAGGGCTGGCACTGACTGTAGTCTATTTTGAACAATTAATATGAGCGACAAGTGTGGAAGACGAGCAGAAGAGGAGAAAGGACGTACATGGGTTGCCCACTACACAGGTGCTATCGGCGTCGCACACGGTGCTGCCGGCATACCCGATGCCTCCACATTGGCCCCAGACGGCAACGGCCTGGACGTTGGCGGTGAGGACCGCGGCGAGGATGGCGAGAACGGCGCGCATCGTGGGTGAAGCTTGTTAGATGCGTTCTTGCTCGTTGCTCGAAGTATTATAGAGAGAATGCGAGCTTCTCGGGGGAATATTCGGGCAGAAAACGACTACACCCGATTACAGGAACGTGAGTTTGCAGCACAGATCATGCATGGTCGCAAGCTCCGGGGTTTCCGCGCCAGCTTCCACCGCGTGAGCAGCGCAGGTGAGAGGAACGAGGAGCAGTGTCCGGGCCGGGCGCTTCAGAAATACTCCATCACGTGGGGCAACATACGACTGAATAGGGCAACACGAGTTCAGTGTATCACTATTTTTCTCATCAGTAGCACAAGCCGTGGCCTCCGTGTCCTACCGCGTTCTATCCACCTGACGCACTTGTAGCCAAGCCCCGAGGGCGGCACTCACACCAGGCGTCCGTCCATATTCGTCCATCCATAAGCTCTTGTACACCGCCCACAGGTCAACGAGAACGACTATTATCAGATCTTCCAACGGTTCGGTAGGTTGCAACAAGTACGTATGTAGTCTGGTATATGTACATCATGTAGTTTTACTCCACGAACTAGCCTCCCCTCACATGTTGATCTCAGCAGTGAGGTGGATGAGGCGGCTCGAGCTGCCGACGGAGATGGTGTACGAGCCCTTGGGCACGACCCACTTCTGCTTGACGACGTCCCACACCGACAGGTCCTTCTTGCGGAGAGGGATCGCGACGGACGTGGTACCGCCCGCGGCAATGAGCGTGCGCTCGAAGCCGCGGAGTACCTTGGGGGGCTCGCCGGCACTGTCCGGGAAGGTCACGTACACCTGCGAAACCTCGTAGCCGTCGACGCTGCCGGTGTTGCCAACGAGGAAGGTGACCTCGTAGATCGTGTCGTAGAGCGAGGACGGGCCACCGGGGTGCGTCGACGCCGGCGAGCTGAACACGGGCGCGGCGGAGCGCGTAGTGGTGGCGGAGACCGAAGCTGACAGGGAGCGCGACGCCGACATCGAGCCAGAATCCGAGGCGGACGCCGAGGCGGAAGCCGGGCGCGAGGTGATCGCGGAACCCGAGGCAGACGAGAGGACGCTCGACGCAGCAGATGAGGCTGGAGGAGGGGGGTTTACTTGTAGGTGTGACGAGCTCGCCACGGCGGACAACGACGAACCATGCGAGGCGGCGGAGGCAGTGCTGGACGCGACCGCGGACGACTTCTTGGTCTTCTTGGACTTGGTCGAAGAGGCAGACACAGAGGACAAGGCCGAGGACACGACCGAGGAGGCGGCGGTGGCGGTGGACTGGACCTCGGCACGGCGGGCGTTGGACGCGCGCACGCTCAGGGACGAGTAGGAGAAGGTCGTGTACGAGAGGCCGAAACCGAACTCGAAGCGCGGCGTGATGTTGTTTGCGTCGAAGTGGCGGTAGTCGATCTCGAGCGCCTCAGAGTAGGTGATCTGCGGCGAGGTCATGGACGACGTGTACACAACGTCGGCGGGGTAGTCGCTGCGCTGCTTGGCCATGGTGTACGGAAGGCGGCCGGACGGGTTCACCGCGCCGAAGAGGATGTCGACGATGGCGTTGCCAGTCTCCTGACCCGGGAGGTGCGCCGAGAGCACGGCGGTGACGTTCGGGTTGTTGATCCACGCCTCGACGATGACAGGGCCGACGGTGTGCATGATCACGATGGTGTTCGGGCAGACGGAGGCGGTGGTAGTGATGAGAGTGTCGGCACCGTGCCAGAGGGTGAGGTTGTTGCGGTCACCGGCGTTGCCGTCGACGCTGATGTAGCCTTCACCGGAGTCGGCGTTCGCGAAGACGAGGCATACGTCTGCGGTCGAGGCCGAGGTCTTGACCTGGTTGTAATCAAAGTCCGCGAGAACGCTCTCGACCTCGGTGGTCGGCTTGTTGGTCTGGATGTAGTCGTTGAGAGCCGCGGACGGGTCAATCAGGTACGGGAAGTTGGCAGTGCCCGAACCCCAGCCCATCGCAAGAGTGCCTTGGTCACAGCCGCGGTCCGAGCAGCCGTTCGGACCATCCGGGTTCGGTCCAGCGTCAGAGCCGTAGATGCCGACCTTGGTGAGCTTCTTAAGCTTGAGCGGGAGAGCCTTCTTCGTGTTCTTGAGAAGGATCGTGCCCGCGCTGCCGATCTGGCGGATAAGCTGGTAGTGCTTGCCCTGAACGCTGCGGAGGCCGTCAGTTTACCACCCAACGCCGACGAATCTGATGGTGGACGTACTTGACGTGCGAGTTCACCATCTCACCGTTGAGGTAAGTGTTCTGAGTGAGCTGCGAGAAGTTGACGTCTGGGTAGCCGCTGTCCTGGCCGAGCTTGTACCACGCCGCGAGGGTGCGGATGACCATGTCGTCCACACGCCATTCGGGGACGGTGCCGTTGTTGACCATGTCGATGAGGTTGGCGCCCCACCAGCCGTTGGTAGCAACGACGGGGTTGCCCTCGTTCTGATTGCCCTGACCGTACGCGCGGAAGCCGGGCATGTTCATGTCGGCGCCGGCGAGGGCGGGCTGGATGCCGTCGATGAACGCCGCCCAGTCCGAGATGATGGGACCCTGGAAGTCGAGCTCCTCCTTGATCAAACCGTTGAGGATCTTCGAGTTCTGGCAGACCTGGGTCTGGTTGACCGAGTTGTACGAGCACATGACGGTGGCGACGCCGGCGTTGATGGACTCGGCGAACGGCCAAGCGTAGACCTCATGGAGGGTGCGGTCGTCGATGTTGGACGAGTAGATCTGCGACGCCTCGGAACCACCACGGAAGTGCTCTTGCTCGTTACCGATCAAGTGCTGGGTACGAAGTCAGAATCCGAACATTATCCTTCATAGAGAGCGAAACCGACCTTCGCATTGGCCATGACACCAGTGCTCTGCATGCCCTCGACGGTCTCGGCGGAAGCGACACCAGTGAGGAACGGGTCGGCGCCGAAGCCCTCCCAGTTACGTCCGCCGGCAGCGACGCGACCGAGGTTCATCATGGGGCCGAGTGCGATATTAACACCCTTGCCACGGTGCTCCTGGCCCATGGCCTTTCCACGGTTGTACATGAGCTGCTTGTCCCATGTCGAGGCGACGGTGATGCCAGCGGGGCTGTAGAAGATTTAGCATGACGTATGAAGCGCGAAAGCGGTAGAGACTCACAAGGCAGACACAAAGTCAGCGAACCGGACGCCGAGCGGCGAATCCTCGAGGCAAAGACCCTTCCAGCCGAGACGCGGGATGGTCTGCACTCATGTCAGAACCACGGAGCCGCAAAGTACGCGAGTTTTACTCACACCAGTGTTGCCGACGCAGCGGCCGTAGACGTCGACACCGGTGGTGACGTTGATCTTCTCCTGGAGCGTGAGCTGGTTGACGAAGGTGCGGGCCTTGGCCACGGCGGCCGACCAGCCTCCATCGCCAGTGATGTTCTTGGCGGGGAGTACGAGAGGCGAGGTCCACTGCTCGTAGCCAGCCGGGGCGGGGTCGGGAATGCCGCTGTAGGTGTCCGCAGACACGAGCAGCGGGAGCGCGCAGGCCAGTACGGCGAGCGAACGGGACAGCATCGCGGGGATGGGGTGCGGGGGAGCCTGGAGACCACTGCTTGCCGCCGGCCCTCAGTTTTATACGACCCGCTTGAACGCTGGCCCCCGCGAAGCAAGGTTGTGAAAAGCACGCGTCTGGTGCGGTCACGAGCACCTGCCTTCTTTGATGAGGGAAGCCCTGCCGTTGGTCATCGGCATTCAGTCTGTGACAGAGCCCAGCATCCTCGTGTAGATGACATAGTTGCCGAGGACGAGATCGAGGTGCCCAAACAAGGTCCGAAACGAGGCGAGAAAAAGATAGAAGGGAGGAGGAGAAGGTGTGCGGAGGTCACGCTGTGACTAGACGCGTCTTGCTGCGGCTATCAACCGTTCTTCCTCTCCTTCTTTCCCCGCAACAAACGACTTCGCGGCCGCTTGAACCAGCTTATAGCTGTGCAGAACTCTCCCTCCCATGCATGACCAACACTTTCCCAAAGCGCACTGTCGAGCACGGTACTTTTCCCCGCTTCGCAACCCTACCGAGATTCGGTTGCCGCCGGCTGAGTCTTACACACGAATGCTTCTGATTTCTCACCATCTTCCTCGGTGCCTGGTGCTCCTCACGTGTCTGGAGATATCCCGGGGAAACTCAGCCATCGAGTGGGCCTCCTCGTCTTGGCCTCGCCCAAGGGGCTGCTCGGGCCGAGAGAACCGGTCTGCATGACATCACGACAAGGCAGAATGCAGATTTGTTCGGCCGCAGCGCGAAGGTCCGGTACCGAGTTGACCTCGTGCGCGATCAATGCGGTCGCACATATGGTTGCGACGCACATACGTGCTAGTCTGCGTGGCGACCGCGCATCGGTCAGTCGTTCCTCCTTTGCTGATACATACGTGCTTATGCGCAGTTGACACCGAGTGATCGGTTGTTTCGGGAGGAGGTCTGTCTAATCACTTTCTCATTTCAAAAGTGTAGCCTCGCTGGTCGTACACAGTTATGCCAAGCTCACGTAAAGTCGCAGCGAGAGCGCGGAGTTCACCCCAGTCTAGGCTCGAACTAAAATCAGGGCATGGTCTTGGGCGTCGATCGTCTTCCATCGGCTCGCTGGTAGCAAGGTGTACCTCTTGTATGCCTCGTGGCGTATGGACCAGCTGCCCAAGGACACGCATAGTTTGCCGCAGGTCAAGTGCTTGATGACCATTCCACCAGATGGGTAGGTCTAGCCGCTTGACCGCTGGCGATAGATGAGGCAACAACGACGGCTCCACGTATGCGCATTGTTTTAGATCTAACCGCCGGGCACCGATGTGAGGAATGATGCGCTCGTAGGTATCACTGTATAGTTCCAGCGAGAGGATCTGAATGGAAGGGTGCTCGACGAGAAAGTGTACGAGATGCTCTTGTCCGTCGGTTTTCAGTTTCCATGTTCGCAGCTTCAGCGTATGCAGGCGCGGGAAGCGACACTGGGACATGATCCGAACATTCTTGGAGTCAGCTTTGGGAGCGTACAAAGTGCTGCTGCGTGACATGTTCTGCGTCCATGTGAAGGTCTCGAGAACAGGCAGATCCCAGGGGACGTCACCGAGATTTAGCCCGATATGCAGGGTGCGCAATGCACGAAATGCATTGACATGACCATATTCATCTTCCGCGTTGGACACAGAAAGTTCCGTCAGCGTTTGAGCATGAGTGGTGACACAGCGTCCCAGCCAACGCACGCGGCCATCGCACGGCCCGACCAGGATCGCGGTCACATTTGTGAAGTGCCGAACCATATAGAGGATGTCGTCCGTGTCTGACGGGAAGGTATTCCCAAACCTCAAGCGACGGACGTGCGGCGCCCAGTCCGTACCCGCCGCTTGAGAGCGCCGAAGAGATGCAGCAAAGTCGGGCATGCCTCTTGGCTTACTGGCGTCGTATATATCTAAGGTCTCGTGTAGAAAGGGTCGAGCTATATCCTACGTGAGATATTGTAACATTCAGTCCATGAAGGGTGTTTGATTCGAGAGTTGGGGCGCACATTCCAGCGCCGGCATACCGTTTGAAGCTGGTACAGTCCGGGCTTCCTGTTCCACCACCAGCGTTTGTCTTCGTCTTCTTCCACGCATCTGAATATTTTGTAAAGGATCTCATAGGGAATCTTATCGATAGCCATGAGTGAGAGGATGGAGGCGGAGGCCAACGACCGCGGCACCGCCATCGCACTCGGCGACCCC
>LCTX01000396.1:2279-19542 GCA_002233555.1 Limonomyces culmigenus | reverse complement strand
ATGGCCACGAGAGGCTTGTTCATGATGGCTGCCTTTCAAGTTATGGCTCATGCAAGTGCCGCCACGACGCGTGAGTGCACACGCCAACCTCGTCGCATCCAACACATTTCAACCTGACTTTGTCTTTCACAGTGGGCCAGCTGAAGTACCAGCCACTCCCACTCGGTCAGATTCAGGCCACGGGATGGCTGCAGAGCCAGCTGGAGATACAAGTGAACGGACTTGCCGGTCATCTTCACGACTTCTTTCCCTAGTACGTTCACTTACTCCACCTTGGCCTCTCTCTCCCGGTTCTAAACCACCTCTCGTTCAAAGCGTCTCTAACAGCACGTGGACCGGAGAAAGCCAGGACTACTCCAATCTGAACGAGGCCGGAGCGTATTGGTTCGACGGACTCGTCGCGACAGCCTTCGTGACTGGCGACACCCGTATCAAGGGCCAGGTCCAGTCATTCCTCGACTACATCATCGCACACCAAGGTAGGACACAAGTCGTCGTCTTCTCTACCGTTTTGTCTGACCTGGTTATGCAGCGTCGGACGGCTGGCTCGGTCCCGAGCCTCGCACCCTATGGGGTCGCTACCCTGCGTTGAAGGGCATGATGCAGTTCGCCCAAGCGGATCCGACGCAAACCCAGAAAATCGTCACGTCCATGATGAAGTTCGTCACACTTGCGCACTCGATGCTGGCCAACAACGGAACGGGCGTTGAGGAGTGGGGCGCGAGTCGATGGCAGGACTTCGCCCTCGTGATTCAGTGGTGAGTCACACTCCTATTTCTCCGCCTTTCGACGCAGCGTTCATAATGCCTCGGACAGGTTGTACGACAACTATCCCAACGGAAAGCAAACCATGCTTCTCGACACGATGCGTCTCCTGCGTTCGACCGGGGCTGACTGGGCGAGCATCTTCGCTCCGGCCAACTTCCCGACCGGCCCGGTTTCCTCGGGCGCTGCGAGCGTGCAGAACCACGGCGTCAACCTCGGCCAGGCACTCAAGGAGGCTGCGGTCGCATGGCGTTTCTCAAACAGCTCGACGGATATCACGAACACGGCTGAACGCTGGAACATTCTCTATCAGTACCACGGTATGCCGTCTGGTAGTGAGTGCTTGACCTAATCTTCACTCGGGCTCGGGGTCTGATAGTAATGTAGTCTTCAACGCCGATGAGCATCTCGCCGGCCGGAACCCGACCAGAGGCACGGAGCTCTGCACGGTCGTCGAGACCATGTACTCCGGCTCGTACACCTACCAAGCGTTCGGAAACAACAGCATCGCGGACCTTGTGGAGCGAATGGCGTATAATGCACTTCCTGCGACCCTCACGAGTAGTATGTCCAGCTGTCCTGCGTATCTTGCTCGATACTGACCCATATCGTCAGATATGTGGTCTCATCAGTATCTCCAGCAAGCGAACCAACTCTGGGTCCAGAACATGCACAACAACCCCTTCGCGACGGACGGCAGCTACTCGAACGTTATGGGCCTCCAGCCGAACTACCCCTGCTGCACGGTGAACCACCCGCAGGGCTTCCCGAAGTTCGCTTCGAATACCTTCGCCACCTCGCACTCCGGCGCCGCGCTTGTGCAGACGTACCTCGCCCCCGTCGCCGTGCGCACGACGCTCGCCGGTGGAAACGGCGTAAACGTGACAGTCGCGACGAACTACCCGTTCGCGGACACGCTGAACGTCACCACGAGCGCGCAGAAGGCGTACACGCACTACGTGCGCGTGCCGGAGTGGGCCAAGCGCAACGGCCATGCGACCGTCGTGCTCAACGGCGCCCCCGCAAAGGCGATCACGGCGGACGTGAGCTCGCTGTTCGCGATCGCGGTCCCTGCTGGCCAATACGCGTTCCAGCTCTCGTTCCCGGCCAGCATCGAGGTCGTTCAGGGCGCCGTTGGCGTCTCCGTCAGCCGCGGGCCGCTGCTCTTCGCGAGCGATATCTTCCGGACGGAGATCACCCTGGCAACCAGCTCTGTGAGTCGTCTCTCCTCCCCCTTGGTGCAGTAGCACGAGCTCATCCGGACTGAGGGTAACTCCAACGCCGTCGACATCCAAATGACCCCCGCCGCAGGCTATGGCTATGCCATCGACCCCAAGACACTTGCGTTCCACAACTCTTTACCGGCCACGCTGGCCTCGCCGGTGTTTGAGGGTCAGCGCCCCCCAAACACGATCTCTGCCACTGGCTGCCCCGTCACGTGGGGAAACAACGGCGATTTTGTGGACGACCCGCCGTCGAGCCCCGCGACGTGCGCGGGCGCCCAGTTCAACTTCATCTTCTGGCCGTACGGGTCTTGCAAGCTCCGTGTGGCCGAGCTTCCAACGTTCTCGTCGTCGTAGGACAGGGCGTGCTTGAACGGTCGATAGAGATTCATGCGTTCGTCCGCCTACGGACGATTGTAATCAGTCATAATCCGATGATACATGTATCGCCTCGCCAGTCAATGTAAAAAATGTACGCACCCACGCATATGTCGTTTCGTGATGCCACAGTCGGGTGTCATCGTGCCAGGGCCAAGCTCACAATGTGCGCAGCTATAAATAGCTCCCCATCTCAGAGCCCCGACACAGCCACGCGAGAACGTGGCTGGACTGGGCCGGATTCGGACGCACTCTGCCCGACTCCGCCCACCTCGCCCGCCTCTCGCGCACACTCACAGTCAGCACCGGCCACCTCGACACCTCCGATGCTGTCCCTGCTCCCGGCCGCCGCATGCGCCGGTGCGCGAAGCGCCCTGCGAGCCCTTTCGGGCGGGCCACTATCAACAGCCGTCAGCTTCGCGGTGACGGCTGCCGCGCGCTATTTATAAGAACCGCGGGTTGTTCATTCCACGCCTGCATCTCTCCTGTCCCCCTCTCGCACTACGCACTACGCACTATGGGCTGCTCCTCCAGCTCCGTCGCCCCCGACCCGGCCGACGCGCCGCAGCAGCTACACGCCTTCGCGCCGCGCGCGAACTACGTGCGCCCGAGCTTCGCGGCGGCATACGCGCGCGCGGTGCGGCGGTACCGCATCAAGCAGGCCGCGTTGTTCGCGTTCGCGGACGACCGCGTGCTGAAGACGACGGACGGCGCGACGCACGAGGTCCCCGCTGAGAGCATCCAGAATGAGTGCGTGCGGGTGGGCGGGGGTGTGGGCGAGGGCTGATGGGGTGCAGTTTGGAGTATGTTGTCGCGGTGAAGATCGGTACGCCGGGCGTGACGCTCCACCTCGACTTTGACACGGGGTGCGTACTCTTCGATGCTGTACGATATGCACTGCTGAACTGAACGCACAGCTCGTCTGACCTCTGGGTATGGTCCTCCGAGCTCGCGAACGCGAAGAAGTACTCGGGGCACGGGGTGTACGACCCGTCCAAATCCAGCACCGCGAAGAAGGCGCACGGGACGTGGAACATCTCGTACGGCGACGGCTCCTCCGCGTCCGGCGACGTGTACGCCGACACGGTCGCCGTCGCGGGCGTGGCGGTCCCGGGGCAGGCCGTCGAGCTCGCGAAGCACCTCTCGCCGTCGTTCCTCAGCGACGGCGGGAACGACGGCCTGCTCGGCCTCGCGTGGCCGTCGATCAACACCGTCTCGCCCTCCCCGGTCCCGACCCCGGTGGCGAACATGATTAGCAAGAAGTTGATCGCAAAGCCGCTGTTCACCGCGAAACTCGCGCGCGGCGCGGCGCCGGGCTTCTACTCGTTCGGGTTCGTCGACCCCGCCGCGGCCTCGGGCCCGCTGGCGTACACGCCCGTCGACAACAGCCAGGGGTTCTGGCAGGTGCCCAGCGCGTCGTGGAGCCTGAACGGGCAGACGCAAACTCTCGACGGCAACACGGCCATCCTCGACACGGGCACGACGCTCGCGCTCGTATCCGATAGCGTCGCGTCCGCGATCTACGCCGCGATCCCCGGCGCGGTCGTGGACCAAGCGCAGGGCGGGTGGAAGTACCCGAGCGACGCGGCGGTGCCGGCAGTGCAGTTCGCGGTGGGCGACGCGCTGTATACGCTCAACCCCCAAGACTTTGCGTTTGGGCCGGCGGACGACGGGTTTACGTTTGGGGGCGTGCAGAGTCGTGGGGACATGACGTTCGATATCCTCGGGGACGTGTTCCTCAAGTCGGTCTATGTTGTGTGAGTCCCCCTTTGGCGGGTATTGGAGAGCAGGCACTGATGATGTGTAGGTTCAACCAGGGCGAGGCGACTGTCGGCGTTGCGCAGCGCGATGACTGAGTGCGACTTCATGAACGGACTATGTGCGGACGGATTGTACAATCATCATATATACCCTGTACACTCTCCCCAACGAATCAACGATATATGCATCATCCCTCCGCCGCGGCCATGTACGCCTCCCGGTCCTCAAGATACTCGAGGTACGCCAGCGCGACCGCGACCCAGAAGCTGGGGTGCACGCCGAGCGCCTGCGCGAGCGCCGCGTCGAGCGCGAGCACGCCCGTCGTGCTTGCCACCGCGAACGCGCGCGTGCCGTCCGTGAACGACAGGAGCTCCGCGCCACCAGTGAGGAGACGGAAGGAGAGGCTGTCCGTCGGCTGCGCGGTGCGGAGCGTCGCGAGCGCGCGCGCGAGGAGTGTGGGCGCGGTGTGCGGGGGTGCGGTGGTGGCGGGGCTGAGGAGGAACTGCGTGATCTGGGAGGGCAGGGGGAGGGTAGTGGTAGAGGATGAGGACGTGAGCGTGGTAGTCGACGACGAGAATGCGAGCGCAGTAGTCGAGTCGCTCGTCGGCAGCCCGCTCGTCCCCGGCGTCGGCGGGTACGAGTGCGCGCCGCTTCCGATCTCCGGCGCCGTCGGGGCCACGTTGGTGCGGCATCCGAACGCGAGTGCGCCGTCGACGTACGCCGGGTCCGCACGGGGCGCGGCGCTGAGCGCGATGTGCGCGTGGGAGGGAAAGGCCGGGGAGCGCACGCGGAGGTACCAGCCGCGCTGAGGCCGGTGCACCGTCCATGCGAGCCGCCCGCTCGGGTGCTCATATAGGCTCGCGACGATCTCCGTGTCTGCGAGCCGGCGCTCCTGCGGTGTGTAGGTCAGAGAGTAGGATGAGATGAATGAAGAAGGAGAGGGCGCACCAGGTACCACAGCACGCGCTCGGAGCCCTCCTCGAGCACGTTCACGCGCATGTCTGCGAGCACGTCCGAGCTGCGATAGCCTCAGTCGTAGCGTGTGTGGTATAGCAGGATAGGGGCACCTCCGCACAACATAGCGCGTTGTACCGTGCGATGAGGCATTGGTCGAGGGCGAGGAGGACATGGAGGAGCGGGCATGGCAAGATGCGGTGGAGCGCGCCTCTTCGTCTGCGACCACCACCTCACTTTGTGCTAAAGCACTGTGTGCAAATTACATTGACTCAAAGCCGGCGAGGTTAGAGGACTGCAGTGAACACCCACCACGCCGCGGCATTGGAGCAGCTACTTGTACATCTCAAAGCCTGTTATCATGCTACCCATATCGTCCAACTCACGGCAGTTCGCGGACGTGGACCCGGTCGCGAGATAAAGCCTCAGCCTGCGAGGCAAGGGCTTCCATCTTGCGCCTATGAGCTGCGTAGTTGAACGGCGGCTTCTCTGCCGTCGTGAACATCCACCACGCAGCGACCGGACTGATCTCCCCTCCCTTGATGGCGGCCGCGCCGTCTTCCTGCTGTGGAGGACTCGAGCAGTCCTTGAACGAAGACCCGACCAGGCCCGCTATCATCATGGCTGGCGTCTTCTGGTGATTGCTGATGAGCGTCACCACGACCTCGGCGACGCTGATCGGGGTCCTGTTGACGTCTATGGTGAGATAGTCTACCCCGTCTACACTGAGACGCTTGATCCCGCGCCTCACGGATACAACGTCGACTCCTCCGAATGGATGCACAATTGAGTGCATATCGTCTGGATTGCCGACGGTGACCCGCTTAAACCTGGAGTCATCCTATCCAGAATCAGCATCTTTATCCCGATATCCCTGCTGCAGACTCACAACCGGTGCACCCGCGTCTTCAAGCGTGCGTCCCATCCATTGGCCCTTGTCGTTAAAGGCGCAGAAACCGGTGATCCACCCTCCCATGGGATGATAGCCGCTCATGCCATTGCCATAGTGGAAGACCCGCTGCCAAAAGTCGAGATTCTCCGCACTGTCCGCGTATTCTGGCTCAAATGCACGGGCGAAGCGCGCCAGGACCGGCTTGAGCAGGTCTCGCCAAGCCGCCGTCTCGGCGCCGTACTGTGCGAGCTTGTCGACGCGGCCGTAGATCTTCAGCCAGTCCTGCTGTGTACCCATGAGCGTCACCCGTGGGATCCCGCACGTCACGCCGCAACTGTAGCTGAAGTACGCCTTCAGGGTCGCCATCATGACGACACTCGAGACGACGGTGTCGTTGTCGGTTGTGGTGGAAAAATCTGGAAGGCACCAGTCGCGCAGCTCGGGGTCGATCACATTCTCGTGCAGCTTCTCTGTCATGAGCTTCGCAAAGCGCCCAAAGTCTGTCTCCTCCAGATAAAGCTCTTTCTTGTCTTCGTGTGCCACAAAGAGGTAGCGGAGCTGCTCGGCGCGGCCCTCGCCGTTCACGAACAGGCTGAACTGCGTCAAGATGGAGATCCAGACATCGTCCGGACGGATGACGAGCGCATGGTGCTGGTTGTACGCATTGATGACGGTGTCGACGAAGCCGTTGCGCTGGGGCAGGACGGATATGGCCTGCGCGGGGTCGGGCCCGAACGAGTTCTGCAGGTGCGCCTTGACGATGAGCTTGTCGCTGCTGGTGCGCTGCAATGCACTACTGGCGATCGAACCGGGAGTAGCACTCGCGATCCTAGGATCGCTCGGCTTGATAGCGGTGGCTGGCGAGGGTGCGAAGGTGACGGGCATGCTGGGCAGGGGATCCGGGGCGACACAATGGCAGGTTCTTATTTAGACGAGTTCGCTGCTGACGGATAAATAGATCTGCAGGCGGTGCAAGATATCGGGGTCGAAGCGGCGCACAGCTTAGGCGCGCGCCATCTGGCATTTGTTGCAGAAGCGAGCAGCAACTGTAGGGTGTGTGAGAATGGACTGATGGAGGCCAAGCACAGGACTCGAGCCGAAGGGTGGTATTACTATGTTCGAGAGGAGCGGAGCAAGATGCGGTGGAGCGCGCCTCTTTGTCTGCGACCACCACTTCGCTTTGTGCCAAAGCACTATGTGCACCGTACTCTCTGGGCGGAGTCTTGCTGTGTACAACTAGTCGCAACAGCGGGTGGACTAGACAGGGCCCTTTGACGGAAACCCCTTTGAGACCTGTCGTCAGATGTCTTCGAGGGCACACAGTCGTCTCCGTGATATTGAACGAGAGGTTTCAAGGGCAGCCACTCCGTGTTACATTGGATCGAAGCTGACGGGTTAAAGGAGCGGTAGTGAACACCCACCACGCTGCGACCGGGCTTATCTCTCCTCCCTTGATGATCGCGTCTCCGTCTTGCTCTGTAGACACGTCCCGGAACGCGGAACCTGCTAATCCCGCCATCATTATGGCCGCGGTCTCGCCACCGTCGAGGATGGTGATATCGACTTCGGCGACGCTAACGGGCGGATTCTTCGCGTCGATCGAATGGTACTGAACGCCGTCCATGCTCAGGCGCTTGCCCCGGCCATCCGGCACGACGCGGACTTCTTTGAATGTGTGGGTGGTGGAATGCGCGCTGTTGGGGTCGCCGAGGGTGACATGCTCCACCTTGATGTGCTGCGGCGAGTCAGCGTCTGATCACGCTCTCTACGAAGGGCTTACGGAGGCAATGATCGGCTCATACGTCCGTCCCAACCAGCGCCCCTTGTCGCCGAACGCACAGAACGCGGTGATCCATCCGCCCGCAGGTGTCGACCCACTCATGCGGTTGCCGTAATGGACGGCGCACCGCCAAAAGTCACAATTGTCCTTACTCTCTGCGTATCCAGGCTCGAACGCCCGCGCAAAACGCGCGAGCACGGGCTTGAGCATGTCGCGCCACGCCGTCGTCTCCTCGCCGTACTGCGCGAGCTTGTCGACGCGATGGTAGATGTCCAGCCAGTCGTCCTGCGTACCGAGGAGCGTGACGCGCGGGATCCCGCACGTCTGGCGATACCCGTAGGCAAAGTACTCCTTCAGCGTCGCCATCATCACGACGCTCGCGACAACCGTGTCGTGCGCCGTCGTCGTCGAGAAGTCCGGGAGGCACCACGCGCGCAGCTCGGGGTCCACGACGCTCTCGTGCAGCCGCTCCGTCATGCGCACCGCGAACGTCGCAAAGTCGCGCGCCTCGACGACGAGCGGCTTCCGTCCCTCGTGCGCGACGAAGAGGTGCCGGAGCTGCGCGGCGCGCCCCGGCCCGTTCACGAAGAGGTTGAACTGCGCGACGATCGCGAGCCAGACGTCGTCCGGGCGGAGCGCGAGCGCGTGGTGCTGGTTGTACGCCGCGAGGACGGTGTCGACGAGCCCGTTGCGCTGCGGGACGAGCGTGCGGGCGTCGGGCCCGAAGGAGCTCTGCAGCACGTCCTGCACGCACCGCGTTCCGCTGTCCGTGCGGTTCAGCGCGGTCTGCGCGAGCTGGCGCGGTGTCCAGTCGCCGTGGGTGCGGACTGGCGACTCGATCGCGATCTCGGGCAGGGGCGTGAAGGTGACGGGCATGCTCGGCGGCGGGGAAGAGGTGAGAGCTAGCCGTCAGCTACTTGAATGCGAGGCTATGCTGGCGGAGCTCGAGATGGTGGAAGCACAGCTCGTTGCTCACTTGCCCCATGCGGACTGGGGGGCAGTGCTTCCCGCACGAAGATGAGATGGCCGCCACTGTGCACGGACCTCGTTATGGAGTCACGTAGGACCATTGCCCGTGTACGTTCAGAATAAAAGGTCATTATTGAGCGATATGTACGAAGTATCGATCTTTTGTGCGAATGGAAAGCGAGTGCGTTGTCGATGACGAGAGTAGGGTGTCCGTGCGATGATGAGAGGGTGCAAAAGCGAAGGCGTCCATGGAAAGCGTGCCGAAATAGCAGATGCGAATGTGTCTGTGCGAGGTACGAAGCCGAGGAGGTTCTTGAAGAGCTATCGAGAGCAGGTACTAAACGACGGCTTGGGGGCTCTCTGCGCGCTCCTCTTCGTCAGAGACGCGGGGGCCGCCGTTGCCCGGGGGCGGTGCAGCATCCGGACCACCGGGAGACTTCTCCTCGCGCGTCGAGTCGGCGTTCGGGTTGAGCTCCCAGTACTTGATCCACTTGAGCAAGTAGTACAGTGCGGAGGCAAGGAGCGAGCCAAGAATGGGGCCGACCCAGTACTATCAGCGGCATCAGTTCATGATCGGGCACCTCATGTCAGGGTCACTCACGATCCAATGCTTGCTCGAGGGGAAACCGGTGACGACGGCGGGTCCGAAAGCACGAGCCGTATTCATGGCCGCTCCGGTGAAGTAGAGTGCAAACAGGTGGCACGCAAAGAGGGTGAGACCGACGCCAACGGGAGCGAATGGCGTCGCCTCGTGCTTCTCCGCCCCGAGCATGAGCACGGAGAGGCACAGCGCTGCGGTGATGAACATCTCGATGAACACTGCCTGCGCGTCGTTGACCATAGGCCCTGGGACAGTGCTAGACGCATGATCAGCATCGGGTTCGGATCAGAAGACATAGGTACCACGTACTTTGATGATAGTTTGCCGGGAAGAAGGCCGAGTACCAGTCCGGCTGCGCAGATCGCGCCGAGGAGCTGCGCAATGCAGTACAACGCGAAACGCATTGGGGTGATGACGCCAGCGAGGAGGAGCGCGAGCGCGACGTTCGGGTTGAACAAGCCGCCCGTCGCACGGAAGAAGAGCCACGCAGAAATGAGGAGGGACAGGCCGAACACCGTGGCAATGTACCTAGACGGCGGTGGTGAGTAGTGCAGACGTCGGCGGGCAGGCGTAGAACGTACATGTATCGCGAGATGGCGCTCGCTGGCATGGGGTCGGCCGCATCCATCTGCGTGACTGCCTGGACACCGCCGAGCGCGATGGTGAGGAAGAGGACGGTGCCGATGAACTCGAGCCCCGCCGCCTCAAGGTCCCCGGTGAACCGCTGCATGGTGCTCTTGCGCTCCGTGGACATCCCCGTGCGAGCGCGTGGGGGCATAGCGTGATCGTAGAGGGGATCGTGAAGAGGGAGTGGGTCGTGGCCGGACGAGTTGACGGGAAAGACAGACACGGCTTATAAGTCGCGCGCCAAACGCGTCACATCGACATGAGCCCGGAACGTTTGACACATCGGCCTGATCGGCGGAGAGCATGCTTCCAACATGTGCCCGCGGATGCCGAGAAGCCGCACAGCACTAGCCATCTGAGACAGGTGAAGCAGAGGGAGCCAATGGTGTGCACGTATGTACGCGAAGAGGGTAGAGGAAATGGACGCAGGAGGAGGAAGAGGACGCGGATCGTCAATTGCTTCTGGAAGCTGAACGAGATCACGTTACTCGGTTGCCGTCGGCCTGCCTCCTCACGTATAGATGCGATGGGAGTATCATGGGCTCGCATTGTACCTGGTAGGTTATCGTGGATGATATGATAATTGTGTAACAATGCCATAAACAATTCAGTAGACTAAGACTACATATTATTGGAATTCCAGAGCACTTCTGTCCCCACCCCGTGCATGTCACCATCAAAGTTAAGTGACAGCGCGACTGGCTCAGGCTGGAGTCGTTGTGAAGATCCACCACGCCGCGACCGGAGAGACTTCTCCTTTCGTGACCTGACCGCTATGTTTCTGCGACAAAGACTTCGAGCAGTTCTTGAAGGTTGAGCCGGCGAGTCCAGCCATCATCATAGCAGGGATCTCGCCTGCAGATGTGATGAGAGACACGTCAACCTCGGCCATACTGACAGGCGTTTTGTTTGCTTTGAGAGTGTGGTAACTGATGCCGTCCACAGTAAGACGTCCGGGGTGTTCCGTGATTGCGCCGAAGGGGTACGTGATGGAGAGGGCCCGCCCGGTTGCGCCGATGTGGACTGAGAGAGTCGCTGTGGGTACGTGTGGTACACCAGAGCTCGTAACTACAGGTTCACCCATCCATTTGCCTTGGTCGTCGAATGCACAGAATGCGGTGATCCACCCTCCAAGTTTGGGCAACGCATTGCCGTTCTTCGTCACGTCAGCAACGAGCTGCCAGAAGATATGGTTCCTGCTGCTGTCGGCGAACCCTGGCTCGAACGCGCGTGCAAAACGCGCGAGCACGGGCTTGAGCAGGTCTCGCCATGCCGTTGTCTCAGGACCGTACTGTACGAGCTTATCAACGCGATCATAGATGCGTAGCCAGTCCTCTTGCGTGCCCATGAGTGTAACCCGTGGGATCCCGCACCTGGTGTCGAATCCATAGGAGAAGTAAGCCTTGAGTGTTGCCATCATGACCACACTGGCGACGACCGTGTCGTTTGCCGTTGTTGTGGAGAAGTTCGGCAAACACCAATCGCGCAGCTCAGAGTCGACGACGTTCTCGTGTATCAGCGCCGTCATCTGGCGTGCGGCACGGCCGTAGTCGTCTGGGCCTTTCATCTTGATGATGAGCTTCTTCTTGCCCTCATGCGCGACAAAGAGATGGCGGAGCTGCTCGGCACGGCCCTTTCCGTTCACGAAGAGGTTGAACTGCGTTAGGATCGCGATCCAGACATCGTCCGGACGGATGCAGAGCGCGTGGTGCTGGTTGTACGCCTCCAGAACGGTATCAACGAAACCGCTGCGTTGGGACAGCAGAGTCTCACTCGTGTCGTTCGGGTCCTTGAATGAGGACTGAAGACATTTGTCGACGACCACCCTGCTTGGAGTCCGCGACAAGGCGCTGTTGAGTAGTGAACGCGGAGTAGGACGGTCGTCGCTCGCCCGGTGTGGCTCGATGGCGACTGTGGTAGAGGGAGAGAAGGTGACAGGCATGGCGGGGGATTTAGTAGATAGAGGACTGGGAGACGGAGGCCATCTTTTATGCCGTACCCGTGTAAACCCATTTGGAATAGCAACAACGACAGCGTCAGCCCGAATTGGGAGTTGTGAGGCACAAGAAAGAATGCGGTGCCAGGATACGTAGACGCTAGCTTCCTAAACGGGACTCATTGGTAAGGAGAGTCAGGCAGAGAACAAGAAACGGTGTGGCGCCTGCATGCTTTTGTTGGATCCCGATGAGGGAGTTGAGCCCGACTGTCGAACAAAAGAACAAAAGAATAAGGCGGAACGATTGTAGCACAGGGTTCGAGAAGACCTGTTAAGGCTGTTCTCAGGATACGGACGTCACAGCCCTGAGCCCAAGACCAACAGCCTCTCGCACAGGTTTGACCGAACATGTTCGGGACAAGGTAGTCATACAAGCTCGATTCCGCGAAGAAAACAGATGCTTTTAGCATGCATCGCGACGAGTATGACTGGTACAGAGACCAGCGAAGATCGAGATATCGATGGCGGCAGGCAGAAGAAAAGCGATGCGCCTCCCCCGGGTAACTCGACCCTCTCCTCTTCGCCATCGCGGAGTCACGTTCACGAATGTACACACGCCCGCCCGCCGCTCGCGGGGCGCCGCATGGAGTTGCTACACTAGTGCGGCGTGAGCGCGAGCGCGAGCGCGCTAGCGTGGATGACCACGCGCATGTTGTGGCGGTGTGGCAGGCGAGTCTCGGGCTCGGGGGCGCTGCTCAGAGAAGGCTTTCAACTTCTGCGCACAGCTGGTCGACCTCACATCGATGAAAATTCACCCGAAGCACCACATGTGGTGTGACTGATGCGCTTACTGAAGAGCGGCAAGCTTCGTCTCGGCTCTCCTATCTCGTGCAGTTGAGTCTTCGTTATTTGGTGTAGCAGCGTGTAATAATTGCGATATGGCTTTAGAGATACAAGAAGATATCAATAATAATCATCCGTTTCCGTTTCCCACGAACTATCAGGGTCGCTATAACAGAATGGTATTGGAGCTGATGTGAAGATCCACCATGCCGCGACCGGAGAGACCTCCCCTGCTTCAACAAACTCTCCATCCACCTGCCGCAAGGAGCGTGGACAGTCTGTGATGGATGTCCCCGCAAGGCCATCCATCATCATAGCAGGGGTCTCGTTATCGCCCTGGATGAGGGTTAACTTGACCTCGGCGACGCTGACGGGTGTCTCACTTGCGTCGGTGAAATGATACTGGACGCCGTTCATGATGAGTCTTGGGTCGCCAAATATGTTTTGCACGACATTTATCCCCCTAAACGCGTACGTGACCAAGTGAGCGCCTCCGATGTCGCCAACGAGGACCGGAAAGGCTTCCGCGATCTCCTACTCAACGTTAGCAGAGTATACAAGCTTCGTAGTGAAGAACATATGATTGGGTCATCTGGTGCCGGCCGCATCGGCTTCGGTGTCCATTGGCCTTGCTCGTTGAAAATACAGAACGCAGTGATCCATCCTTCGAGAGGCAACCGCCCGCTACCGTTTCTGTTGATGTGGGCCACGCGCTACCAGAAGTGGTGGTTCTCGCTGCTGTCCGCGAATCCCGGCTCAAAAGCGCGGGGGAAACGCGCAAGCACGGGCTTGAGCAGGTCCCGCCACACCGTCGTCTCGGTCCCGTACTGCGCGAGCTTGTTGACGCGGTGGTAGATGTTCAGCCAGTCGTCTTGCGTGCCGAGGAGCGTGACACGTGGGATCCCGCATCTACTGGAGCACCCGTTGTCGAAGTGTGCCTTGAGCGTCGCCATCATGACCACACTGGCGACGACGGCGTCATTAGCGGTCGTAGTCGAGAAGTTCGGGAGACACCAGTCGCGTAGCCCAGGGTCGACGACGTGCTCGTGCATCAGCACGGTCATCTGCTGCGCGTCACGCCTGTAATTGCGCGAGTCGTCTATGTTGATGACGAGCTTCTTCTTGCCCTCGTGCGCGACGAAGAGATGACGCAGCTGCTCGGCGCGGCCCTGCCCGTTCACGAAGAGGTTGAACTGCGTTAGGATGGCGATCCAGACGTCGTCCGGACGGATACAGAGTGCGTGATGCTCGTTGTACGCCTCCAGAATGGTGTCGACAAACCCGCTGCGCTGCGGCACAATGTCGGCCTTGATGGTGGATTGTAGGCACTCCTTCATGATATAGCTGCTCCTAGTCGACAGCAACACATAATCAACTAGCTCGGCTGCGCTGTAGCTGTGGTTTTTCGCGATATGCGGCTCCATGGCGATGTTCGAGGAGGGGGAGAAGGTGACGGGCATGCCGGACAGTTTGAGGATGAAACATCTAGCCGCTGGCGTCCTCACTTATGCCATGCGGAAAACAGAAGAGACCTTGTAACGGCTTGAAGCAGCGACAAGAACTTTGGGTGACAACAAATCTAGGTTGACCCAAACGGGAAGGAACGAGAACAAGGAATGATGGAATGCTGAGGAGCATCGAAACAACGAGCGCTGATTGTTGCATCCATGAAAGAGAGTAGCTTGCCTGTCGCGCAGAAGAAGTACGTTGGGAAAGGGTGGTAATAGAAATTGGTCAAGTGTAGTGACATGACATCACCCATGCTCCAAAACCAAGGAGCGGAAGAGCCTATCGATACGCGGACCGCACAGGAAGATACACTCCAGTGAACAAATATGGCAAGGTCATGAGAGCCCACTGCACGATCTGGACAAGTGATGGCCAATGGCTGGGGTGGTTAGATTGGCTGTGTGCTGGATGTTCGGAACGCGAGTCGCTGAATACACAATTGACAGTTATGAAGGCATGCAAAAGCAGACCCTACTTGTATTCATGAGTATGCCAAGGGTGAGAGAGGATAACCGTCGCGTGCTGCGACGACTAGCATCACCCAGCCTATCGTCGACTTCAACCTCTCGTCTGGTATGCACCATGTCGCACCTGGATAGACAGGCGGGCAGGTGTAACACTAACACTGACAAGTAATCGACCAGACACGAGAAGAGCAGCGTGCATCGCTGAGAGTCTGTCTGGAACAGCGAACAGAGACGATCGAGATGGCGGGCAGACGAAAACCGACGCGCTTCCCTCGGGTAACCTCACCCTCTCCTCGTCACTCATGCTCACCTCCCGCGCAAGCGCGCATACGCCCCGCCTCGCGCGCGGCATGACGCGCGTCGTGCGCGCCGCAAAGACGCATGACCGCGAGCGCGTGAACGTGTACGACCACGAGCGCGTCACGGCCGAGCTGCGCGCGGACCTCGGCGTTGCGTTCGACGGCGACGCCGAGGAGGGCTTTGGGCTCCGCCGCCGCCTTGACAAGTCCGCGCCGGCGGAAGCGACGTCAACATCGACTTCAACTTGGACTACACGTCCGCTGAAGATGGGCGGCTTCGGCCTGCGTGGCAGCCCCTCCTCATCCTCCGCACCCACACCTCCACCTGCGCCCGCGCCCACGCCTGCGCCCGCACCCGAGCGCAAGCCTGCGCCCGAGCGCAAGGCGTACCACTGGGAACCCCGGGACCCCGAATCGGAGGGCGAGCAGGGCTTCGGCCTGCGCAAGGCCGGCCCGCGCGCGGAGACGCAGCCGCGGGGCCCGGCAGTCAAGACGGATACGTGGTTCGGGCGGGAGCGCGCGCCGACTTTTGCGGAGAGGGAGCGTGTGTTTGCGGAGAGGGAGCGCGGGAGGGAGCGCGAGCGGCCTCCGTCGGAGGGCATGAGGCCCGTGGAGGCAATGTGGGAGGAGGAATACGGGCCTTCGCGGCGGGGCGCTCGCGAGCATGAGCGGAGGGAAGAGTCTTCCCGCGACTCGCCCCGGAATACGGACCGAAGAGGAGACCGCTTTGGCGTCCAAGACCGGGACAGCTCTCATACCGCCGACGCACGACGACGAGAGGACGAGCCTTCCCGCGGCTCGTCCCGAGATACGGACCGAAGAGGGGGCTCTTTTGGCCTCCGAGCCGCGGACACCGCACGCACCGCCGACGCACGACAAAGAGAGGATACACTTTCTGCTGGCACCTCGTCCACCAAGCGCCCGATGGGACCAGGCTTCCATCGAGACTTCCCGCGCCAAACCGCAGTATACGATACCCCCTCCTCCGTATACGACACCCTCTCCTCCAACTCTCGCCGTACGTCTCGTGAAGACCAGGTTTCCCGCTCTGCCGACAGCACCGCTCCCGAGCACCTCGTGGGCCACGACTTTCCAGGAGGCTTCCACCGCGAACGTCCATCGCCGAGCTCTCGCGAACGCCCGCCCCCACCTCCAAAAGACGAGAATCTAGACGCGTGGTCCGAACACGTTCGCGACGAGGTCTATATCGACGCCCCCCAGCCCACCTACACCTTCCACCTCCCCGACGCCCGTCCCGCGAAAGTCTTCCGCCTCCCGCCGCACGACCGCCTGAACCTCGACGCCGCCGACCCCGAGCACCCCGCGCGCGCCGCCGCGCGCCAGGACGAGACGTTCGGGGGCGCGCCCGCGCCGCTCGTGCGCTCGCGGCTCGCGGCGCATGAGCGGCTCGAGGCGCTCGCGCAGCGCATGCTCGCGCCGGCCCCGCAGTTCACGCGCAGCGCCAGGGGCGCGCTCGAGCCCCTGCCGAAGCCGACGTACCGCACCGCGCCGGCAATGCCGTTCGACGCCCTTGGCCGCACCACGAGCGCGACATCCGCGGATCCCCCTCGTTTTGCATCCACTTCGGCGCCCGCGGAGACGAAGCACATCCTTGTGCGCAACCTCGCGCCGGTGACAACGCCCGCGCAGCTCACGGCCGCGTTCGCGACGCTCGGCTTCGCGCCCAGCGGCGTGACGCGCGCGGGCGACGAGGTGCGGGTCACGTTCCCGACGGCGGCTGCCGCGCGCGCGGCGCTCGCGACCACCCGCGACGTCGGGCTCTCTGTCGGCGGGCGCGCGCTCGCGCTCGAGGCTACCTCCACGCCCCTTCCGTCGCCGCCACCCACTCCGGAGGAGCCGCCGCTGCCCGCCTCCGCCAGAAGCGATGCGCCGCCCCCGCCGAGCCGGCGCCTCGAGCTCTCGCAGATCCCTCGCGGCACGCCGCTCCACGAGCTCAAGTTCGCGCTCGGCGCCGCGGGCGTGACGCACATGGGCTTGTGGTTCCCCAAAGCGCCCGACGGCACGCTCGCGAGCGTCACGCACGCGTTCATCCTCTTCGAGAGCATCGCGCACGCCGCCGACGCGCTCGCCGCGCGCGTGCTCGTGCGCGGGCGTACACTGCCGCTGCGCTTCGCGCCGCCCGAGCACCCGCCGCCGCCCGCGCGCACGCTGCGCCTCAGGAACGTCGCGTGGGACGTGGGCGAGGCGGAGCTGCGCGAGATGCTCGCGCTCTTCGGACCGGCCCCGGAGGCGCTTGTG
>LCTX01000394.1:0-11716 GCA_002233555.1 Limonomyces culmigenus | reverse complement strand
CACATGTCCAAGAAGCAGTTCTTCAAGGCACTGCACCAATACAGCAAGTTGAGCCACGCATGCCAAACGAGGCGAACAGCCACTTATCAGTTTACTGCCTCGCGCGTACATGAAGCAGCGGGCGCTTCTCCGCACGTCTCTCTCTCTCTCCTTGCTCCCACCACATCCACAAGTTCATCCCGGAGCCTCGTCACATCCAGCAGTCGTGCCCTTCCTACCTCCAGAAGTGAACACAGCGACTGCTACCGAGACCGCTCCTCTTCCCACTGGTCTCTTGCTTCGGTTGCGCGTGAAACAAAGACCGTGCCCCCGTTCACAAAATAGCAACCTTTCGGGCGATACGTAACTGAACAGCGTAGTGGGACTCGAGATATCCTGACTCATTATCATGAAGTTGCTGGGAAGGTTATGTTCTGGTGTTGGTATGCCAAAGACGAAACGACGTCGGCCGGCCCTTTCGAGTTTATCGATTGTCCTTAAACGACGCGCGCGCGATCAGAACAATGCTTATGCAATCAACCGGCGCACACATAGCGGCGACAGCGCGTTGACACGCCTGGAACGAGACCTCAACGCCCGGCTCGCCAGGGACGAGGCTATCAACACAGAGGAATGGGAGCTTGTTTGAATGATACGTGAACATGTGCAACGTTCGGTCGACTCAGTGGACTATTTGGAGTCGTGCAATCAGCTCGCATATAGCTTGTGGTCACTCTGGGAATCTAGTTATCATGAGCTAGTATTAGTGGCATGCAAAGAGATACATCAGAAGGTACTTGATCTTTGTCCGCCAGGTCACCCAGATCGCAACACATCGTGTTATAATCTCGCTTTACCACTCAAAACACGCTACAATCAGACGGGCGATAGTGCGCTGCTGGACCGTGCCATAGAACTTGAGCAGGAGGCGCTAGATCTGCGTCCAGTGGGTCATCCAGATCGAGCATCGTCGTGTGGGAATCTTGCCATCTCGCTCAGTACACGCTACGATCAGACGGGCGACAATGCGCTGCTTGACCGTGCCATCGAGCTCCAGCAGGAGGCGCTGCATCTGCGTCCAGTGGGTCATCCAGATCGAGCATCGTCGTGTGGGAATCTTGCCATCTCGCTCAAGACACGCTACGATCAGACGGGCAACAATGCGCTGCTTGACCGTGCCATTGGGCTTTGTAAGGAGGCGCTTGTGATATTGCCCCCCGGAGATCCCTCTCGTTGGAGACACTACCTCCGACTAGCAGAACTTGCTTATGGCTCTTGGGAGGTAGCTCTAGGCCACTTCGAGCATGTGTTCAATGCCACCTCATACGATGACATCAATCAAGTACTTTCTTATGCTGTACCTGCACTCCTGCGGGTGGATTTTGCTATCCTCTCACACCAGCAAAAGCATTCGCTACTCAACTTGCACTCTTGTGCCTTCAACGTTGTTACCCTTGCTGCGAGCTTTGCGCTTGAAACATCGGCTCAACTCCAACACACATACCATGGAAGTGCCTTGGGTCTTGTCGCATTCCAATTGGCTCTTCACATTGATCAACTGCCCCTAGCGCTGCAACTTCTTGAGCGCGCAAGAGGAGTGATATGGTCTCAAATGCTTCACTTGCGTCACCCTGACCTCGATGGTGTCCCTTCAGAGCACGCCGAAAAGATACGTCGCCTTACTGGTAGCGAACGACACGGTAACAGAATGAGTGGACTACCCGAATCCAATTACAACACGCTATACGTCCAGCGCAATCAATTACAGACAGTCATCAGCCAGACCCGGTCGCTTCCCGGGATGAGTGACTTCATGCGCGGCCCAGATACAAACACACTGCTGAGTGTAGCTGCCAGTAACCCGGTGGTCGTGCTCGTTGCAGATCAAGATTCGTGTCACGCAGTCATCATCAGGGCTGGCGAGAAGCTGCTGCATTACCTCTCCATCCCTGAACTGAAGAAGTCGAATATTCACACTGTGACTCTGCATGGTTCAGCTCCCGTTGCTCGTGGATCTCCGCTATCTGCTGCTGAGCGTGGTATGCATATATCGAAACGAACGCCTTACAGTCCGCTTGCCAAGCTATGGAAGCTCCTCGTCAAGCCAGTCTTACAAGAGCTCGGACTCTCCGTGAGCATCTTTCTGAAGCTCATATCTGAGTACTTGACTGATTGCTCTATGTAGAAGGCGCAAGGCAGCGTTCGCCCTCGCATTCACTGGTGTCCTACAGGAGACTTTACTCTCGTTCCCTTGCATGCGGCCGGGATCTATGAAGGCTCGAACCAAGAGTGCTGCTCGGATTATGTGGTCTCGTCATACACACCCACGCTTACTGCGCTCATCCAAGCACGGAAGAGCACAACTTCATACACTCATCAAGACATCAGACTTCTGGCTATCGCCGTCGAACGCGCTTTGGAACCCAACCTATCGACTCTTCAATTTGTTAGATCCGAAGTTGACTCCGTCGTCGATCTGGTCACGGCAGCAGGAGCCTCATCTGCGGGCAACCTCGACTCGAGCGACGTCACGACAGCCCAGGTTTTGTCGGAGCTTCAGTCGTGCCAGATGGCGCACCTTGCATGTCACGGCATCCAGGACGAAACCGGGCCACACAAGAGTCGATTTTGCCTGAGAAACGGCGGTTTGAGCGTCTCAGACCTGATGCAGACACAGCTGGAAGACCCGTTCTTTGCGTTCCTCAGTGCATGCTCGACAGCCAAGGGAGATCGTGTGCACGCCGACGAGGCCGTCCACCTGGCTGCGGCAATGCTGTTTGCCGGATACAAGAGCGTTGTTGCGACGATGTGGTGAGTTGTCAATGGACAGGCGGGAGAGCTTCGAGCTGATAAAAATAGGGCAATGAACGACGAGGACGGCCCCTTCGTCGCCAGACACTTCTACAAGCGACTTTTCGAAGGAGAGACCATCAATGCAGATTCGATCGCCTACGCACTCGACTACGCGGTCAGTGCGCTGAGAGCAAAAGGAGGCTCGCCGGAGAACTGGGCGACCTTCATTCACATGGGAGCATAGCATGCGTTTGATTTTAAAGTACAAGGACAGTGTGGACCGAGAGTGTCCAATGGGATTGAGCTCAATATGTACGCCATTCACACCGATCTCTGTACAACACATTGCAGCCGAGGTATATCTGGCGTGCACGTATGTATTGCCGTCCAAGGACAGCGGAAAGCGGAACGGAGCCGTTGGCGTGAGCTTCGTCTTTTCCTCGAGTATGAACTGAATAGAGACGCAAGAGATGGCAAGTCCCAAACGCCGCGACTTTGACTTGCAAGAGATTCACATGTTACCGCTGAGCCATGCTCCTCGCAGACAGAGAGAAGGGAACTGGTGGCCTCGGAAATGTGGCTGTGGACATATAAGATGTGCGCCGTAGTGGCCACAACCCGGCGATTGCGAAGCGGACGAGATGCGCTCGAGTTTTTTTGCCACCAGTGGGATGCGGCAAGAGATAGCATTGTCATAAGAGTTGTTGCGGGGGTCGCCGTGCGTCGTTAGTACGTCCAGGTTGTATGAGGTGCCCGATGGATCAGCATACCCGGAGGTGACGCGTTCTCGTGGTGCTGGCGAGCAGCGGAGAGTGGAAGATGAGGACGGTTCTCCAAAAATCTAGAGTTCAGCATCGTATCTGCATGGAATCTCCTCGGGGACATGATCACGACAGCAGCCGGGTCTCATATCCACCACGGAGACGACAAAGACAAGAATGTGGCAGAAAGTACGAAGCTGTCATCCCCAAGGTGTTTCAACGGGATCAGACTGTGCCAAACGAGATTGTCAATCTGGAAAGTTTCGTGAGACCAGGCGCTGGTACAGAGGTGTCAGGAGACGGACGCGAAGGTTATGTTTGGAAAGGTGGCAGCATGGTGCGAGGCTTTTATTCAAGGACGTACATCAATGCTTCGAGAGATCTGTTAAGTCCCAATGTTCGCTGGAGGAAGGGTCGGTGGCGGGTGGGACGTCACTGGGGAAACGACGTACCATCAAACAGTCAGACTCGGGGGTTGATGAACACCAGACAACCATAGACTGAGCACTAAGATAGGCATATTGGACAGCCGCACATCCTCTTGCTTGATGTGCGGGCTTGCGAACGTGGTGACAGCAAGAGAGGGTCTTCTGAACGCCAATGTGCGGTGGCTTTCGCCGTATTGAGGGGACAAGAGCATATTTTTGTAGAAAGAAATACGAGACAAGGCGCACGAAAGAGCTCGGGAAACGTCTGACGAGGAACAGAGCAAGGAGCGAGCCGCCGTGCCGCAGCAGTAATCGGCGCCTCTTGCCTTTTGCATTCATCAGACCAGTGCCCGGGCAGATCTACCACCGACGACATCATCACGCTTGGACGAACCGAATCGACCGGCAGGCTCTAGCGGCCAGCCTTCTGATACAGTGGTAATCCATTACAAACCACATGAGCACTACGCCGGACAGTTTCGGACGGCATTTTGCTGGTCTCTCTCTATGCGCCTTACACACACGTCTCGAATGAAAGCTATCCAACAATCTGGAGATAGTCACTCAAGAGATGAAGACAAATATCGAGCCCAAGTATCTCCACAGTTCGGCGTGTGATCGGTCACGCAGCTGCTGGGACCAACAACTCGATGAAGAGCATACTTTGGACTGGACTATATTCTGACAAGGACTTGTCTCAGGCGCGCCTGAGAGCGCATCGCCCTCGCCCTGATCACATCGGTGCTGGACCTGTCCCGCCAGCTGTCTGCATATGCCCACGACGGCGCTGGCGGCGTATGTCCCGCACAGATTGCCAGGCAAACGGAGCAACTTTCCTCACTCCCAAACGAGCGGCTCCATCTCAAGGAAGGTACTTCACCGTGCTTATCACCCACCTGAGTGATCCAAAGTGTATAACATATTGTGTAGAACCCGCCTTTGAACAAAACCAACCATTGGAACATATATCGAAAAATATGACGACGAGTACAGTACGCATGCAACACTCAGAGGTGTATGATTCATTTTACTTCCGCCGCCGACACTCTTCAGTAGACACCAGTGCAAGGTGTCCAGGCGGAGAAGTCCAGGTGGGCGATCGAGCTGATGGAGCTTGCTTTTTGAGCACAAAGCTGCAGCTGCAGACTGTTGACCTTGGCACCAGCAGCGTCCTGAGCCCACAAGGCGATCGCGAGTGTGTTCGACGATGTAGTTGCACACGGGCGAGAACGTCAGGAGCCGTGCGCCCGTGCCCGTCGGTGTGGGAGAGGACGAGGGAATGTCGACGTCGGCACCGGCTTGGTCGTGCTCGCGCCGCCCGTCAGTCGGGTACAACTGATAGTTGGCCAGTGGTGAAGGTGGTGAAGAGGGATGTCGCGCCATTCGCAGCGCTTCTGAGCTCGGTCTCGGGTTCTTGCGACCCAAGGGACTCCATCAGCAAAAACGATTGGACTAATTATCCTGGGACATGTCCAACGTGGATAATCTGAGCACGGCAGGATAATTTGGAGCTCATCTCACTGCTCTCCCTGCACCGAGTGCGATGGGATAATCTGAGCAAAGATGGGTCCGTTACTAATGTGACGCACTCACCTCAAGAACTTGGTCAACTTCTCGACTGACGTTGAATGTAGACCGTTCCTACGAGCGTCCCTCGATCTGCTTGAACAACCAATCCAGTACGACGTATGTTCTTTGCCGTATATCATGTAAGTAACCAACTTGAGCCCCCAATTCGAACGCAATACAGCATATATATTAGATACAGGGATGCTGGAGTACATCTGCAACGAGACGAAGGTGGTGGGACAAGACAAAGCAGTCCCGACCGGCGCCAAAGGACTGAGCTGTTTCGTCTCCTCCCTCACGTTCATCGGTGACGTTCCGATACCCTCTCGCTTGCGCGCTACCTAGCTGGCCCCCATCACTTCGACAATGTGGCTCTGATCAAGCTCGGCACAAGTCCAGAGGTCAACAGTCTGGCGCTTGCTTCCAGCGTTGACATCTCCGGCCGCACTGGCAGATGTGTCGCGCTAACCTATGACCGGTCCAGTCGCGCTTCGTTGGCCTGCCTCAACACAAGGACGGTACGTCCCAATGAAAGCCTTCCTTAACCACCAGTTTTCTTATGCGTGGTTACCTCCCTTCAGCATCGAGAACTGATGCCATGGCTACACATGGGCAGTCAGCGGCCACAGCAGAGGCAGAGGCCACCCGCTCCTCGACGCGGCAGGCACACCAGCGTCCTCGCCCGCTGTCGACGCTCGTGCTCGTAGCACGATGCCGCACAACGCCTCGCGATCGCGAGCTGCGGCAATATCCTCGACGAGCTCGTCGACCTCCTCGTGGACACGACTTTCGAAAAGGTGGACGCGGACGAGCCGCTCCCACCGCGGACGAGGTGGACTCGAACGAGGCCGCGGAATAGACGCGCTGCGCGCTCTTCGCCGGGCTGCAAGACGGCGGCCAGCTCATCACGGACCTCGGACCTCCTCGCGGGCCAGGGCACGAACAGTCGCGCACTCGGCCCGCGCGCACTCCGGCGACGTCGTTCCCGCGGCGCTGGACATCCTCCGGAACCTGCCCTTCATCTTCGACAATAGGCGCGTGCTCGCGCAACACCTGCGGCCTGCGGGATGTGTTCCTGCGGCTGGCGGTCATCCTCCCGCCACCTGGCAAGATTCTCCCGCGCCCCTCGCACCGCTCGTGCACGTCCTGCACCTCGCCGAGCTCGGGCTCAATGCCTTCGTCCACGTCGCCGTTCCTGACGCGAACCGCCGCGTCCTCGGCCGCGCTCCCCGCGCCCCACGTGTGGTCGCTCCTCGCCGCACGTGCACGCTGCCTCCTCGCGGTGGACGCTGACCTCCGCCATCACGACGTGCCTGCGTGGCTCGTACGCACGGGGCGACTGCCACCCGCGGCGTACAGCCCGGCAGCGCGCGTCCAGCGTCGGCACTGGTGAAGGCGTGGAGCTGGTTATGGGCCTGCTGGGCGGGTACCAGGAGCGCGTTGCGCTCGGGGTCTTAACGGCACCGCAGGACGACCGCCGTGACTAGCTGTGCCTGCGCCTGTGCTCAGCCCGCCGACTAATTGCAGGCTCACTCGGCCCTCCATTATGCATATAGATTGCCAACTTACATTACTACGTCATCTATGTATCTTTCACCCAGTCTCGTGTGATTCGGCACATCCAGCAGGGTTGGCCAAGTAGATGAAAGTCAGCTGACAAGGGCTCAGCTCTCAGATTCCAGATGCGACCGTCTGCGCGTCTGTGAGGTTCTCTCAGACGGTACGCGAGTTTGCTTAACGACTCGCTGCCGCTGTAGCTCGCTCGCAATACTGCACGCCCAAACAGGAGGTGTGACATCTATTTTTAGGAGGGATAATCTGAGCACGACAGGGATAATCTGAGGTGGGGCTCGTGTGCCATCACCTCCACATTATCCCACGTTATCCTGGAGGATGTCCAATTGGGATAATGCGTCCAATTAGCCCAATCGTTTTTGCTGATATCCTGCCCAGATGTGGCGCTCTCCTCGTCCGCGTCGTGCCCAAGAAGCGTTCGTAGCAGCAGAGCTGAGTTTGCCTGCCGCCAGTCCTCGTTCGACTCATCCTCCTTCCGAGTCCGGATCTTGATCGAATGCTGTATGGTTTGTGAGCACATGGGTAGAGGGAAGACGAGAGGGACGCACGGAGAACAGCAAAGGTGAAAGAGTGTGTGGTATCGTAGCAAACGGCTGCGCCCGGGATCTCTCAGCGGTTGAGGCAGTGCTTGGGGAGTGAGGGATCCTCTCATAGCGATAGAGGAGCGCATGCAATCCGCCGAGGGCATCAGCAGCTCGGTGATTGGCGCGAGCAGCTTGCGTGCAACTGGTTGTCCGCGCTCGCAGTCTCCGCGTATGCAAAACCCAGGCTGTGTAAACGCAGCACTCTATGATGCACATACATGCCATCCAGTTTGTGGATAACCCCCAGGATGGTGCCCTGGGTGTTGTGCGTCGTCGTCGTGGTCGTCGGTCGAACCACAAACTGGGAGATGGGGAGAATGGGAGGCGGACAGAGGGGCAAAGTCCAAAATTGATTAGGTGGACGATACATCACCAAGCCTTTCCTCCGGCAGAAATCTGGCGGACGAAGAGAGAGAGGAGCAGTTGTCGTAGAAGCCACCGCTTTCCACTGCCTTTCCGTCATCAAAGCTAAATGAAGGGCGTCCCTTAATCTGCCCTCCTTTCACCTCCATCAACTCCTCGGACAGCTGCGACACCTTCGGCTTTTGATCTTTTGACCTCCCCTCATCGCGTCCCGCTGTACCACCTGGTTGGGTATTGACCTTGACATCCGTGCGCCTCCGTTCCGCACTGGGCTTCAAGAGTGTCTCGTCCCCGACGTGTTTCACGCTCCTAGGCTTACGACGGCGCCTGTCTCCAAGCTGGACGTGAACTCGCACACGCGTGTGTGCCTTGCACCCAGCGGGACAGATGGGCTCTTCAAGGTCTAGACGATCGAGGGTGACGCGGGCAACTCGATCATGAACACCTCGCCCGTCACGAGCCAGGATCTCGGCGTGGTGAGTCCCCCTCTCCCTTTCAGACTCTGCGGCTTAGGACTCACGCGACGTGCAGGGCAAGGTGTTTGCAACCGCATAGGCTGCTCAAAACGTCCACAAATCCGCGTCGCGAGGAGCAGTCGGTCGTTGCAGACATCGGCTCCCCAGCTTTCCGCTCGCAGGAGCGCCAGCTCGACCAGTATCTCGTCCCGCCAGCGTGACCGTCGCGAACCCGCTACACAACAACCCGCTAGAGCTTCGGTACGCTGTTAATGTACATCCCCGCTCCGTGGCTAAGCTCTCGCCGACGGCGTCGGGCATCCGGCTGCCGAAGCTGGCGGCGGGGCGGTGGGACATGGGCATGGGCTCGTCCGTCTCCTCGCGTCATGCCACTACCTCGAGTAATAACTCGAAGCAGACAAATACCCGGCCACGACATACCCCAAATACGGCTCCACCTATCCATCCCTTTGGCGGGAGCCTACGATGCAGACGTCAGCCTCGAGCGTGACGATTTCCCTTGGCGGCAAGTTCCGCGCGTCTTCGCATGCGCCGGGCATCCCGTTCACCCGTATAGTCTCTTCAAACTTGCACAGGTGTGTTACTGTTGTTGCTGCCTGCCATCGACTTTGCTGACGTGGAATAGCGCCAGACAGGCACCCCATTCTTGGCCGTCATTCTTCTCGCAATCAAGGCGTCAGGCTGCACCAACATGCTCCTCAATGGGTTCAGACGATGTCTTCCTACTTCCAATCCTGCAATATCCACTCTCCATAGCCTGAACGAGGGCGTTCACCTTCCCTACCTCCTCGACGAAGTCGCGAGCTGGATAACTCATGAATCGGAGAGCAATCCTCACTCGCCAAAGCCATCTTGGACGGCATGCACGCCAACGGGCTTGGTCTCTTTACCTTGGGCAGCCCCACCAGCGCACTACCCCGCGTCATACAAGTCCAACTACGAGACGCACGACCTTGTGCTCTGCGTGGACAAGGTCTATAAAGCAAACCTGCATGAACACCTTCATCACGTCCTTCAATGCGATCCCAGCTTGGTCGTGCCCCAGTCGGCTGCCGCATGATGTGGCAGGCGAGTGCGGGCCGCGGCGGAGGCACCGAACTCGCGACGGTTCGGCGCTCGCGTTCACGATCGCGAGCGTCGGGCTGTGCCCCGCCGTCATGGGCTACGCCTGCGACAACAGAAGGGTTCGCCCGCCCCGCGCCGGCGAGTTAAGCTGTGCGCTGTGGAAGAAGGACACGGACACCATGTATGCGGTACATAAGCGTACGCAGGCCATGGGCGACCGGCTGAACACGCTTCCCAGCACGTAGAACCTCTACCCGAAGATCGAGCTGCCCCCGAACGTGATCAAGGCGGCAGAGGATGCGGGGAAGGCGCCGGACATGTTCTACGGGCTTGCGCTGCTCGACGGGACGGGGACCTGCGTTGTGCCCGACTCCGGGTTTGGACAGAAGGAAGGCAAGAACCACTATCGGCTGACGTGCCTGTCTCCCGGCGTGGACGAGTACATGGGCAAGCTCGAGAAGTGCCATACGGACTTTATGCAGAAGAAGGCCGACTGAGTGCGGAGCTTGGCATGTAGACTCTTTTGTTTGTCTTGGATGCGTTGCTTTGCGTTGCTCGTGCGTTCCGTGCTGCAGGCACTCGCACTTCCGTGGTCAAGAAGGGGGTAGAGCCACATCAACCCCACGCCCGCGTTCTTCTCGCGCTTGCCTTGCACTCACATGTCCAAAAAGCAGTTCTTCAAGGCTCTGCACTGATACAGCAAGTTAAGCCACGCATGCCAAACGAGGCGAACAGCCACCTATCAGTTTACTGCCTCCCACATACATGAAGCAGCGGGCGCTTCTCCGCACGTCTCTCTCTCTCTCTCTTTGCTCCCACCACATCCACAAGTTCATCCCGGAGCCTCGTCACATCCAGCAGTCGTGCCCTTCCCACCTCCGGAAGTGAACACAGAGACTGCTACCGAGACCGCTCCTCTTCCCACTGGTCTCTTGCTTTGGTTACGCGTGAAACAAAGACCGTGCCCCCGTTCGCAACATAACAACTTTTTGGGCGATACGTAGCTGAAGGGCGTAGTGAGACTCATTTCGTTTCCGTGGCTCGAGATATTCTTTCTAGTCATCACGACGTTGCTAGGACAGTTACGTTCTGGTCTTGATTTGCTAAAGATGAATGGACATCGGCCGGCCCTCTCAAGTTCATCCATCGTCATGGAACAACGCGAGCGCGATCAGAATGATGCTTATGCAATCAATCGGCGTACACATAGCGGCGATAGCGCATTGACACGCCTGGAACGAGACCTCGACGCCCGGCTCGCCAGGGACGAGGCTATGAGCACTGAGGAACGGGAAATGCTTCAGATCCTCCATGAACATATGGCCTGTCCAATCACATCAGCGAGATATCTACGGTCGTGCGACCAGCTCTCATATGACCTGTGGTTACTCTGGGAGTCTAGTTATCACGAGCTAGTATTATTGGCATGTGTAGAGATGTATCAAAAGGTACTTGATCTGCGTCCAGTGGGTCATCCAGACCGACCATCGTCGTGTGGGAATCTCTCCAACTCGCTCGTGACACGCTACGATCACACGGGCGACAATGCGCTGCTTGACCGTGCCATCGCGCTCCAGCAGGAGGCACTAGATCTGTGTCCGATTGGTCATCCAGATCAGGCATTGTTTTATGGGAATCTTGCCATCTCCCTCAAGACACGCTACAACCAGAAGGGCGACACTGCGCTGATTGACCGTGCCATCGAGCTCGAGCAGGAGGCACTAGATCTGCGTCCAGTCGGTCATCCATATCGCGCAAAGTCGTGTGGGAATCTCGCCAACTTGCTCAATATACGCTACGATCAGACGGGCGACAGTGCGCTGCTGGACCGTGCCATCGAGCTTCAGCAGGAGGCACTGGATCTGTGTCCGATTGGTCATCCAGATCGAGCATCGTCGTGTGGGAATCTTGCCATCTTGCTCAAGACACGCTACAATCAAACGGGCGACAGTGCGCTGCTGGACCGTGCCATCGAGCTCCAGCAGGAGGCGCTAGATCTCCGTCCAGTGGGTCATCCAGATCGAGCATCGTCGTGTGGGAATCTTGCCAACTCGCTCAATATACGCTACGATCAGACGGGCGACAGTGCGCTGCTTGACTGTGCCATCGAGCTCGAGCAAGAG
>LCTX01000392.1:0-12623 GCA_002233555.1 Limonomyces culmigenus | reverse complement strand
CTTGTCCACTGATTACACGCCAGATTAAACGTAGCTGACTTGGCTATGGCGAGATACTTTGCGGCCATTACCTCGATAGCGGTGGCCTTCACGATGGAATCTTCTTCAACGGTGCAGGCTGAAAGCATGATATGTCTGAATTTGGATCGAGAGATGCATAGCTCGGCCGAGGAAATTGGTAGGTCGCTATCAATTCTGTTCCAGAGGTCTGGGGTGGCCATTGCAATGCCATTGCAGCGTTTGCACACGCGCATGACACGAATCCACTTCCATTTGACAAGACGAGGGTGCTTGTCCAAAATGGAAGACTTGGGACGCTGAAGGTGCCGAAAGATCATAGCAAGAAGCTCGACAGGCAGTCCGCCTAGGGACGTGAGGGCGTTGCGTTGTGTTTTCAAATCCCGAATTTGCCTATACATGGACATGATCTCAGCATCAATGGATGCAACAGTAGCCATTGAGACAGGAAGCTATGAAGTAGCTCGTAAGTGAGTGCGATGGAAAGCGATGTGGTTGACATGTGACTTTACGCGACGCGCGCGTCAACGCGTGACCGACGCGTCTTTCGGACTCACCCCTTTCCTCGGACGCCTACGCGACCTCACGCGTCGTCCTTGTAGATCCCTGGGCTATCGGTCCAGACATAGCCTGCTGCGCGCAGAAGCTCTAACGACCCGGCTTGGCCGCCATGTTCATCAAAACTCTGACCATCCAAGGCTTCAAGAGCTGTATGCCCTCTACACGTCTCGTGTTGTGACATCGTCACTGACGTCCAAGACAGACCACGATCAGACTCAAATCGAAGCCTTCTCGCCAAAGCACAACGTTGTTGTAGGCCGAAATGGCTCGGGAAAGAGCAACTTCTTCGCTGGTACGACTTGTACATGGCTCTTGCATGCGTCCGTGTGCTGAATGCCGTTTATAGCTATCCGGTTCGTGCTGTCGGACGCATACACATCCATGTCTCGTGAAGAGCGTCAATCTCTCCTTCATGAAGGAGTGGCTATCACCACTACCCTCTCCGCTTTCGGTAGACGACACTACATTCCCACATCCTCACTTTCTCTAACATGTCCCCAGTTGAAATCATCTTTGACAACTCCGACAACCGATTTCCGACAGGGAAAGAAGAAGTTATCTTGCGCCGCACCATTGGTCTCAAGAAGGACGAGTATAGTCTGGACAAGAAGAGTGTCAGCAAGGCCGACGTCATGAACCTCCTTGAGAGTGCTGGCTTCAGCCGAGCGAACCCGTACTATATCGTCCCTCAAGGCCGAGTGAGTACCGTTCCGCAAGTGGGTATTTCCGGCATAGTCTCAACAGCTCTCTCACCAGATCACCGCCTTGACGAACGCCAAGGACCACGAGCGTCTTGCTCTTCTGAAAGAAGTCGCCGGTACCAAGGTCTACGAGCAACGACGAGCCGAGTCCCTCCGCATCATGGCCGACACACAGTCAAAGCGTGCCAAGATTTCGGAACTCCTCGAGTACATCGAGACACGGCTCGATGAGCTCGAGAGCGAGAAGGAGGAGCTGAAGGAGTGGACAGAAAAGGACCGCGAGCGACGGTGTCTCGAGTACGCCATGTACCAGAGAGACCTCACCGACGTCAGTGAAACGCTTGTGAGCATCGAGGAAGAGCGGGAGCGATATCTCGAGAATGCCAAGACACTCCGCAACCAGTTTGGCGATCGCGAGAGAGATATTCAGGTTGGTTGTGGACCACTTCCAAGATGCTGTCACTATGTCTCACACATGTTACAGTCATTGGACAAGAAGATCTCCGAGCACCGTCACGGCATCACGACTCTAAAGCTTGCTCGTCAGGGAGCACAGGCCGAGCTCAACGATCTTGTCAAGTCTCGCACTGAGCTTGAGTGTACAATCTTAGACCTCCGAGCAGCATCCGAGCGCGCTGGTGGAAGCTTGGACGAGCTTCAGGAGGAGCTCATCAACATCGAGGGTCAGATTAGCGACAAGGAGATGGAGCTAAACGACCTCGTACCGCAATGGGACGATATCCGTGCTCGTTCATCAGAGCTGAAGCGGACTCTGGACGATAAACGTGGTCATCTTGACGTCCTCTACGCCAAGCAGGGACGCATCCAGCGCTTCCGGACCAAGGCCGAACGCGACGCCTTCTTGACGAACGAGATCGCATCTCTAGAGACGTACAGGACGACACAAGCCCAGGCGCTAGAGAAGGCCAAGTCGGACCTGGAGTCGGCGACAGCGCGTCTGCAGGAGGTCGAGGAGAAGCGTGATGTTGCGCAAGCACGAGCGGAAGAGTCGCGGAGAGAGATCACCGAGCTCAGCACCAAGGTCGCTCAGGAGAAGGACTCACAGGAGGAGATGAAGGAGCGGAGAAAGGGACTATGGAGGGAGGACACAAAGCTTGACAGCGTTGTCTCTCGCGTCTCGGAGGAGTTGCGTACCGCGGAACGGGCTCTTGCTAGCATGATGGACAAGGTCTGTAGCATCGTTTCATCGTTCCCTGTTTGATGGCTTACTCGTGTCGCATCAGGACACGGGATCCGGTCTTCGCGCGATCGACTCAATCGCGGAGAGGACAGGGTTTGAGGGCGTGTATGGGCCTTTGTATCGCCTGTTCCAAGTTACTGCAGAGGAGTACAACCTGGCCGTCGAGCACACCGCCGGAAACAGGTAAAGGTCGTTCTATATTCCGTATCGCCAAGCTTACGCGGACATAGTTTGTTCCACATCGTAGTCGACACCGATCAGACTGCTCAGCGCGTGCTGGACGTCATGATGAAAGAGCGCACTGGTCGCGTTACCTTCATGCCGCTCAATCGACTGAAGCCGAAGAACACCAACATGCCTAACATGGCGGAGGCCTTCCCGTTGATCAACAAGATCTCATTCGACGACCGATACACGGCGGCTTTCCAGCAAGTCTTTGGAAAGACTTGCGTCTGCAAGGATCTGACGATCGGCGCGGCTTACGTCAAGTCGCATGGCATCAACATCATCACCACCGACGGCGACAAGGTCGACCGCAAGGGTGCGCTCACTGGCGGCTATCACGATGTCCGTCGCTCGCGGATCGAGGCCATCAAAAGCGTAACGGAGTGGCGATTTCGCTTCGAGGAGGACGGCAAGAAGAGCAAAGAGGTCAAGGCAGGCATTCTTCGTCTCGAGCAAGAGATCACGCGCTCGAACGGGAACATTCAAGTGAACTCGACGCAGCTGGCACGGCTCAAAACGGCGATGGATGCGCTACTGAACGAGGGGAGGGTCCTGGAGAGCGAGGCTGAGTCTTTGCGTGAACGTGTCGCGAGGCTGGAGGCTGCTGTGGAGGACACCGAGACCGAGCTCGCGGACCTTGGCGTCAAGATTGACGCTCTCAAGACCGAGAAGCGCAGCGCCATGGCTCGTGGCCTTACGTCGAACGAGGAGGACTCCTTGACCACTCTGAGTGAAGAGGTGGACCGCCTCAAGACTCAGCTCATGGAACTCGGGAAGGAGAAGGCCGAGGTTGGTAAATCTCTGATTGAGCTATGTGACCACTTAACGAATTCTCTTCTAGATTGCTGGTCGGAAGAGCATGCTAGAAATCGAGCTCAAGGAGAAGCTCCGGCGTCGGAAGGAGGACATCCGGTCGCAAATCGACGGGCTGGGTCCCAACCGTGCAAGCGATGTTTCCGCCGGCGAAGAGTTGGAGAACCGCAACCGGGAGCTCCGTGCTTTGAATGCTTCCATTGACTCGGCAAAGAAAAGGACGGCCGGTCAGTGCTCAGCTCACTTCGTGTGTGCTTCGTCTTACATGTTCCTCAAGATGCGGACAAGGACGTTGAGAAGCTCAACCTTGAGTTGCAGCGCCGTCAAGATGAGCTCGAGCAGACTCAGTCCCAGCAATCGGAGGACACCCGCAACATCTCGAAGCAGCAGAAGGTCACTGAGCGTTTCCACGCCAAGCGTAAGATTCTTCAAGACCGCAAGGAGGAATGCAACCGCAACATTCGCGACCTCGGTGTTCTGCCCGAAGAGGCCTTCAACAAGTACACGAAGACTAGCGGTGATAAGGTATCGTACAGATCTCCAGAGCTGATGTCCACCCTGCTGAACGCATCCTTATAGTTGGTTAAGAAGCTGCATGCCGTCACGGAAGCCCTCAAGAAGTTCGCGCATGTGAACAAGAAAGCGTTCGAACAGTACAGCAACTTTACAAAGCAGCGGGAGCAGCTAAACCAGCGTCGAGACGACCTCGATAAGTCTGCGGAATCTATCGAAGAGCTTGTCGAGGTCCTAGATCAGCGGAAGGATGAGGCGATTGAGCGGACCTTCAAGCAAGTCGCCAAAAACTTTGAGGAGGTTTTCGATCAGCTCGTCCCGGCCGGTCGCGGACGCCTCATCATCCAGCGTCGGATCGACAGGGATCAGGTCAGTACGATTCTTAATCTCGCCCGATAACGACCTCATAGTCGAGCAGGAAGCGGACGACGACGCCGAGGAGACTCAGCAGACTTCCGTTGAGAACTACACGGGCGTTTCCATCAAGGTGTCCTTCAACTCCCAGGTCGACGAAGGCCTTCGGATACAGCAGCTTTCTGGCGGCCAGAAGTCACTTGTGGCTCTTGCATTAGGTCAGTACGGTCACGGATGGCCTACTATCGTCACTAACAAAATGAGCACAGTTTTCTCGATCCAGAAGTGCGATCCGGCGCCCTTCTATCTCTTCGACGAGGTACAAATCCACAACGTCACTTGCTCATCTGTACTGAACATCGTCCATAGATTGACGCCAACCTTGATGCACAATACCGTACCGCAGTTGCCAGTATGTACCCTCGACTGCTGACTTTTGTCCTCACTAACGTATCTTATGTAGACATGATTCACACCCTCTCGGAGAACGCCCAGTTCATCACGACCACATTCCGGCCGGAGATGCTCATGACGGCGGACAAGTTCTATGGTGTTCTCTTCAGCAAGGACAAGATCAGCTCTATACGAGCTATTGCGCAGGAAGAAGCCATGGAATTCGTTGACCAGGTTTGTTCCTTGTTTCCAGTTCCAAGGGCTGTCATACTCATCCGATTCTGTAGGAGGCTCAAGCGGCTTGAGGTTCTTTCACGCCGGCTATCATATGCTCGTCTTTTTGCACATTTCGTCTTGCTCTCAATGCGTTCCTGAACCTGTACCTGTACCTCTTTCTCGTAATGCTAAATGTATATACTCACGCACCGTGAAACCGCTTACGGCTTGAGAAGCGCGCGATCACGTGCACAGAATTTCCTCGACTTAGCTTGCTCTTCCACCATGGCGTCGTCGGCTGCGTCTTTTGCAGCATTCTCCAATGTACTAGACGGACGTATACTGCGGGCTTTGGCCGACCTTGGCTTTGCAAGGCCCACACTTGTGCAGGAAAAGGCCATACCACTTGCCCTCGACTCGCGCGACATTCTCTGCCGTGCACGGACGGGCTCCGGCAAGACCGCATCGTACTGCATCCCTGTGGTCCAAAAGATCCTGAAAGCGAAAGCTGTGGGTATGCCAGTCTCCTGCATAACTATATCTGGGTCTGATACAGAACGAGCAGGGCGTCGACCCCGAGAGCATACAGAGAGTTACGAGATGTATCATCCTTGTGCCTACCAAGGAACTTTCCGAGCAAGTAACTTCCCACCTCAAGCAGCTCTGCAAGTACTGTGAGGAGGATGTTCACGCTGTCAATCTTGCGCAGAGTACTCCTACACACCTACAAAAGTGAGTGTTCGAGTGGTGCGGGCATACGGCATCAGCGTCCAGACCACTCACCTCATTCTCAGAATGCTCCTAGCGAATAATCCAGACGTTTTGATCTCCACTCCTTCACGTGCACTAGCACTTTTGCAAGCTAGCGTACGGCCACCTTCTTCTCTCCTTTCATTCTCTCTGACATCTTGATAGAGCATCGACCTGACAAGGCTGGATACGCTCGTGATTGATGAAGCTGACCTCATTCTTTCATATGGACACGACTCTGACATACGTGCCATTCTGTCTGGGGGCTACCTCCCCAAGGTCTTCCAGTCATTCCTGATGAGCGCGACGATGACGGAGGATGTAGAGACGCTCAAGGGCTTGACGCTACGGAAGCCGGTAAGTGCAGAGGCATGCAGTCAGGGTGATCGCTCGACTAATATTCGAGTTTGTAGGCTATCCTCCGTCTGGAGGAAGACGAAGATGAAGCAGCCAACCTGGCTCAGTATAGTGTTCAGTACGTGATCTACTTCATCCCATCTCTCCCAACCTTACCTTTCGTAGATGCTCTGAAACTGACAAGTTTCTCCTCCTGTATGTCATCTTGAAGCTCCGGCTCGTCAAGGGCAAGTGTATCATCTTCGTCAACGATGTGGACCGCTGCTACCGGGTCAAACTCTTCCTCGAGCAGTTCTCAATCAAGAGTTGTGTACTCAATTCGGAGCTGCCTTTGAACTCACGGTCTGTCCACTCCGTTCTCCATACCATTCACTCATGCTCATCATTCGAGCAGATACCATGTGGTTCAGGAGTTCAACAAGGGTGTGTACGACTACATCATCGCCACAGATGAGTCTGGAGGAAAGGGAGAGGAGGACACGGCAGCGGAAACAAAGGACGCCGACGGTGATGTCGTGATTGGCGATGCTGAGGAGGAAGTTCCTGCCGCCGAAGAAGCCGATGAGGTCGATGAAACCAATGAGGATCAGCAAGGTCCGTGTTGTTACTTCTTTCGACGCTCACACACTAGCCTCATCACCAATCTCTAGATACTCTGCCGCCCGCTGAATCGAAGAAGCGCAAGCGAGACTCAATTCCAGCCGCAGGGCCATCCAAGTCCTCCAAGAACGGAAAATCGAAGAAGAAGGTCAAAGGTGACCGTGAATACGGCGTCACACGAGGCGTTGACTTCATCGACGTATCCTGCGTTTTGAACTTCGATCTGCCGACTTCAGCCACTGCCTACACACACCGAGTGGGCAGAACGGCACGAGCAGGCCGTAGTGGCATGGCACTGAGCTTTGTGCTGCCCAAGGTACATTCTATCTAAGCTTATTCACGTTCCTTGATTCATCTCGCATATTTCAGGACGAGTATGGCAAGAACAAGGTGGTCGGTAGTGTATCCTCGACTGAACACGACGAACGCGTGTTCTCTCGCATCGAGAAAGATCAAGCCGCACGGGGAAGCAAGCTGCAGCCATACGCGTTTGACCAGCGCCAGGTTGACGCATTCCGATACCGTATGGAGGACGCATTGCGGGCCGTCACCCGCGCTGCCATTCGCGAAGCACGCGTCAAGGAGCTCAAGAGCGAGATACTCAACTCGGACCGTCTCAAGGCTCACTTCGAGGACAACCCGCTTGATCTGGAATACCTCAGACACGACAAACCCCTTCATCCTACGCGTGTCCAACCGCACATGCGTCACGTTCCGAAGTACCTCATGCCCAAAATGGCACCAACACCCGCAGTCGGTGACGAGGGACAAGCAGCAGTTGCGTCAAAGGTGGAAGGAGATCCTGGGTTTGTACCTTTTACAAAAGGTGCTACACGAGGACACGGGCGGGGTCGCGGCCGAGGAGGTCGTGGCGGTGCGCGGGGTGGAGCAGGTGGAAGAGGGGGAAAGAAAAAGTCGGACCCTTTGAAGAAGTTCGGTGGCTAGATAGGCTCTCGTGCTGTTGCTGTGCTCTATGTTGATCATGCATACGGGATGTTTATGTTCTGGTGTATATCGGTCAGGAACGCTACATCACGTGCGCGATTGCTGGTCTCTTCCTCTCTCTCTCATCCAGACAACTTCACTGAGCGTCATGTCAGCGGAGACGATTGCTAAAGCAGCGAAGATAGCCTTCGAGGCTGTGCAGGTCATCCCTGCCTCAGAACGCGTACGCGCTCTGCGATCAATTAAGACCGCACTGGAGGCGTCCAAGGCGGAGATCCTGGCCGCAAACAAGACCGATCTCGATGTGCGCATCAGATTGTATGAGAAGAGTTACACACACCGATCAGCATAATTCAAGGCTGGACGAGTCGAGGTCGATGAAGGGCGGATGTCAGAGTCACTCTTCAAGCGTCTCGACCTCGACGCAGGGGACAAGTGGAATGGAATGCTGCAGGGCCTAGACGACGTTGCGAACCTCCCGGATCCAACTGGAAGTGTCTCGTACGCCAAACGGCTTGATGATGGTCTTGACCTCTACCGTGTCTCCTGCCCGATCGGTGTTCTCCTGGTCATCTTCGAGGCTCGCCCGGAGGTGGTCGTCAACATCGCATCCTTAGCCATCAAATCTGGTGCGCACCACACATTCAAGTTTCATGACTTGAGCTAACTCTCTCATCTCAGGAAATGCGGCGATTCTGAAGGGCGGGAAGGAGTCTTCACATACGGCTGCTGAACTTACGAAGGCAATCCAAACTGGGCTCTCGCGAACCACCCTGCCACTCGCATACATTCAGAACGTTCAAACCCGAGAGGACATCGCAGCGCTGCTATCTATGGATCGCTACATCGATTTGGTGATCCCGCGTGGAAGTAACGCCTTGGTGTCGAGCATTCAACACGGTACGCGGATCCCCGTCATGGGCCACGCAGACGGGCTTTGTGCTGTCTATGTGGACGAAAGTGCTAGTGAGACTAAGGCAGTACGCGTGGTTGTCGATTCCAAGGTAGACCGTTCTGCTACTGCATCCCCTGCTTCCTCTCATCCGGTCGGTCGTAGATCAACTATCCCGCCGCATGCAACGCTGCTGAGACACTTCTGCTCCACGAATCGGTTGTTTCCACGCTGTGGCCTGCGATCGCGCATGAGCTGCTCTCCCACTCTGTGGTGCTCTACTGCGACGATCAATCAATCCAAGCACTCTCTACCCTTTCGTCTGCTTCACCGCCCAATCTCAGCACACACCTGAAGCGCGCCCAGCCGGAATCGTACGACACTGAACACCTCTCCCTCACGCTGAGCGTGAAAGTAGTGTCCTCGCTGGATGCGGCGATGACTCATGTGAACGCCCACGGCTCTCACCACACCGACTGCATTGTGACCGAGAATCAAGACAACGCCCGCAAGTGGTGCGCAGGGGTGGACTCGGCAGGTACATTTGTGAACGCGTCTACGCGCTTCGCCGACGGCTTCCGCTACGGGTTTGGCACTGAAGTGCGTCTCTTTTGTCTGTGTCATGACTTGCGCGTCTCATGCCGTTGGCAGGTTGGAATTGCGACGGGGAAGATACATGCCCGTGGTCCGGTCGGCCTCGAGGGCTTGTGTACATACAAGTACATACTCAAGAGCCAGGGGTCGAATGGCCACATTGTGGGGGAGTTTAGTAGCTCGGGGAAGAAATACTTACACACTGACATCGAAGGTGCTCATGTACAACCGTTCTGATAATCATTACACATGTTGGGGGTCAGCTGTGAGTGAGAATAATGAGAATGTGAGAATGAAGCCATTCTGTCGATGTATCAACCAGGAGAGACGCCTCATCACAGCCACAGGCCGCACTTCTTCCTTCGACCACCACCACGCTTTCTAACTCGCGCCGTCACTGTATCTGCAACACTCTCGTCCTTCTAGATCATTCTTTGTGTCATCATGCGTTGAAAAATCAGGAAAGACAATGATAGAGTGTCTTGCTCTGTCCCGCTCTCGCTGGCTTGTAGCGCTTCTCTTCGGGATCATCCACCATGTGTCTCTGTCGTTGAACAAACTCGAAGCGAACAGAGAGGCTTGAGCTCCGCACATGTCATGCACGAAAGGTGTGTTGAAGCATCTTCTTGCCGTCCGCCGCTGGATCAGAGGGAACGGTCGCAAGGAAGCACTGCCCAACCGAACAAGCGTGTCACTGTTTGTTCCGACATCAATACACGGCTATGTCGGTGATGTGTTCTCGCTGCAGCATTCAATCGACTGCCCGGATCACTGACCTCGCGGCTTTGGAGAACCACGTCTGTAGGCTCGCTGGTCCCGAGTTTCATTCCATCACGTCATTCATGTTCTTCGTTTGCTCTCAATTATTGCCTTCTACTCGCGTCAACATGGGACACTCCGCTCCTCTATGATCTATAAAGCTCTGGCTGGACGCGCTCTGCATCTTCACTCGTCCGCCAAGCCTCACCTTCCAAGCCTCGCTTTCACGACTCGCAATCTCTTCCACAACTCTCCTCCCTCACTCTCATCATCACCATGAAGCTCTTCTCCTTTGCCTCTCTTGCACTTACTACCTTCACCGGTCTCGTCGCTGCGGTTCAGCCTGCCACGGTCGTCAAGGACATCGACGGTCTCACCGAGCTCTCGAGCCAGACCCAGCAGATGGTCGCGGAGATCAATGTCGTCAACGTCCTTTTCAATGGGCCGGTACGTACATGAAGCTACAAACGACATATTTCTCGTCAACTGACGACTGTTACAGAAAGTCGCACAGAGTCTCCAGCAGATCATTGTCATGGTCGGCTCGGCCAACCAGGACTTTGTGGTCCGTCCATGCTCTCTCTGCGAGCACTCAGAGTTGTTTGTTGACATTCTGTACAGACTCTCGACAGCAGTAAGCGGGATCTCAAGGCGTTCTCCAACGCCGACGCGGTGCTGGTGGTCGAGGCCTTGACCGGCTTTGTCAAGGTTCACCAGGCGCTCCTGAACACGGTCAGTCCTTTCATCTACCGTTTCAAGACCACCTTTTGACACATTTGGTCCAGATAATTGGCAAGCACGGCATCCTCTCGCTGTTCTTCTTCACCCAGCCGATCGCTTCCGCGCTCCGGAGCTTGGAGTCCGTGGTTGATGTGAGATATCTCTTGCCCCTCACACTGGAGCCGCATATCTGACTTTGACATTGCAGGCGTTCGCGTTCGCCCTGATCGACCTGATCCCGTCGCAGAAGACCAATGCGATGGGCCAGTTCGACATGCTCATGGGTACCCTCAGTGCTGCAGAGAACACGTACCAGCAGTAGGTGTGTGCTGTCAAACACAGCCCAGTTATGTGAAGACCTCACATCGTTTCTGCCGACATATCTTGTTATGCATATTCATTGACCAACAAATCGTTGCTTCAATACAGGCGCACCTGATCCATATTGTCCCATCCAAGATGCTCAAACTGTTCTCATATACTCCTTCACTCCCTTCCGCAGACACCGCTCAATGTCCACCGCTAGTGCATCCAAGTCGTCCAGCTGGTGCCGTGCAGTGATCTCCGGAGGGACTGATGCACGGAAGGCCGTGACGAGAGCCTCCGCAAGGGCTCGGCCACCGGCACGGCCTTCGGGCGGTGCTCCGCCAGGCACACTCGTGTCCCACATCGCCTCGTCGTCCGTGTCGACACTCGCAGTGTCGTCGTTATCGGTCTCGCCGAGCTGGCGCCGAGGCTCCTCAGGGGTAGCGGCAGTGACTCGCACTTGCGGCACGGACAAGCCGGCGGGAGACGCGTCGCCCATGTCCTCAGGCCTTGCATCGGGAACGTGTGGGAACTTTCGTTGATTTGCGGCGTTGCAGAGTGCGGCGAGCCGTGCGCGGAGTGGCTCCAGATGGGCGTTGGGCTCGAGCGTCATGCTGACGTCGTCTGAAGTGAGTGCGGTTGCTTTGCGAAGGCCTTGAAGCTGGTACGCGAAGTAGGCGAGATTGACCTGGGCAGTCCATGAGATCGCAACCTGGGCCTGGATGCTGGGGCGAAATTACCTCGAATGCGAAGACTGGTACTGGGTTGAAAAAGTCTAGTGTCTCCGTCACGGGTAAGAGCAGCCCGGAGATCCAGGTGCGCTTGATGGCATTCTTGCGCTCGTCTTGAAGCTGCCGCTCTAGCTCGGCCTGCTTTTCCGGGGTAGAGAACTCTGGGTCCGTAGGCACGAAGACGATCGCCTGTGATACACAGGTGAGCGCCGAAAAGACAGCGCATAGGTGGAGCACCGTACCTGCTTGAGACGCTTCTTGGGAGGAATCCTCTGGAGAGCAGACATGGTACTGTCTGGCAGCCATTGGATCAGCTGGTCGGCTTTCTACTCAGGAAGGTCAGTGTCCGATCGTCATTGAGGAAGTAGGCGCATACCCGTGCCAGAGGTGCTTTCATCTTCTTCCACCGGCTCGCGTCAGGCACCTCGCCCTCGCGAATCCGGTTTGCCTCCGCTACCTCCTCCTGCCACTTGCGTTCGACACGCTTAACGAGCTTCTGCTTGCCAGGCTTGCCATCCTCCATCGGCGGCGGCTTCCTGTATGGCGCTCGCGGGAGTGCATACAAGAGTAAGGCAGGCCGCTTCGCCTCCTTCTTTACCTCCTTCTTGGCGGCTTTCTCTGCTTGCTTCTCCGTGCGCTTGGTCACTTTCGGGTCGTCGGAAACGGGGGAGTTGGGAGCGATGGGCTCGGACATGGCAGAGGGGAAGGGGATGCCTGCGAGCGGTTCAGCATATGCATCGGTGGAACCATGTATCCTGCGAACCGAAGAACACGGCGGGTATCTCGAGCTCCTTGTCGTTGCCGGCAGTGGTACCCAGATCCACACCCTTTGGTATGTTGTCGAATACGGATGAATAGGTCGAGCCTCCAGCAGTAGAGTACGTCGAGCGGGTCTCAGCCGCGTTGCTAGAAGTATGGCCGAGTGTTTCGGTGGGTGCCGTCGCCTGTACATACGCCTCAGGCCCCGTCATCAC
>LCTX01000391.1:0-21413 GCA_002233555.1 Limonomyces culmigenus | reverse complement strand
CATGCAGCATGGGTAACTACCCACGATGGTCAGGACTCAGGCACTTTGCCAATGTTGGAGACATTTGTTTCACAGACGCTGATCAGTACGTGGATGTCCTGAAGGTGCGTTCTGAACTCTTCGTCTTTGATTGACTACTCAAGGCGCTTTCAGTGCATCCTTCCGTGCATCTGTCAGCTTCTAGACGACGATAGCGCTCTCGTACACTGCATACGAGCGTATCAGCAGTTCTGCATCATGGTCAGTATGACTGTTATGACTACTGATCGACTGGAGCGTCTTCAAGCCTACTTGGATACCTACGACGCATACTGTACGGTGGGTCATGCTACGATCGCTTCATCATCTCCTGTGCTCACAGACCTTCCCTCTTTCAGGAGATCTCGTCCATGGTCAAACCGGCAAAAGTGTGGGACTTTCCCAAGCAACACATCCGCACGCATGTCATCAACGACATCTACGAGATCGGCGTCACCCGGAACAGCTCTACCAAACCTGGAGAAGGAATGCATCAAGAGGTCCGCGCTCTCTACGCGAAGACCAACTTCAAGGATGTGGTGTCCCAGGTTTGTGATGTTGATATCCTGATCTGGTGTTCGATTATTCACTGGTTGCACATAGATCACTCAAGGCGACGCTAACCAGGAGGTCATCGCTCAAACACGGCGCCTCGTCGATGCTTACGATGAAGCCGAGCTTCGTCGCAAGGAGCGCCTCGCAAAAGCACGCAAGGTGGTGCAGCCGTCAGAGCTCAGCACGGAGGGCATGAAGGATCAAGATGAACGTTCTGGGCCCACCAGCGACTCGAACTACGCCTTTCGGTCGCCCGTCGGTCGTAAGACCACGTCGGACGACATCCAGGAGCAATGGGGAAAGGCTCGTCCTGCTTTTCGTCAGTTCGACGTCGATCTTCGTCGCTTTTTCACCTCGTACTGGCCGCATAACCCAATCAGAGACTCACCCATCAAAGTGAGCATCTGATATGTGCTCATTCGCCCTCTTATCTGACGTTATGAGCTCTAGATTCAGGTATTTTCTCGCTTAGATCTCAGCTATCAGTCACAGGAGGATTTCCGGGCTCGACGGGACATTCTTCGATGCAGCTACAACTTCCACTCGCATCCGCGCTACGACGGAGCTCTCATCAAGACTCAAGACACTCAGTTTGCCCGTCTGGAAGGACTGTTTCGTTGCACCCTTCCAGACGGTCTTGTCCGCGATGTTGCCTTCGTCAGGGCATGTCACGAAGTGGGATGGCGCCCGGCATCATCATGGTCAGGTTGCCGCGTGGTAGAAGACGCTGATGTTATGTTTGTGACCCCAGAATACCTCATTCGCGGCATCCTGCTCATTGATGTTGATCTTCAAGATGAGTCTGGTGAACGCTTTTTTGTCGATGATGTGGTAGATAATGATGTTTTCCTTCGCATGGGGAACTAATCCATTGATATTTGTACATACATATGGGCTGTATAGAGTAGGGAGACCGAGATACACCGTGACAAATTGAGCCGAGACATGAGACAAGCAAGGAGCAGTGGCCAGCGTCTATCTCGGACTCGCACCTTACTCACGGCCTTCTCCGTTCGTTGCAAGCTAACGGTTGCTTCAAACCGCCCTGTGCTTTCGCTAACTATGATTATATAGTCTATAGAGGGTATATATGTAGTTGTAGAGCGATTCAAAAATCAAGGTTGCTTACATGTCCTTACAAGGTCACACCAGCCAAATCGCGGTTTTCCGACATGCGATCGTCGCACGCCCATGATCCCCGAGCAGACTCGTTTGACTTCTCTCACATCATCTCCTATGCAATAAAGCGTATATTACACTCAGACATACTATTTCTCATGTATCCAACATCGCTACAACAATTATAGAATCATTCATACGCTGCTCAACTTGCCTAGTGGACACTGCTCCAACCCCAGCTCAGCCGGCGGTCCTATACCGGACTCGCCTTCCAATCGTCCGACTCGGCAATGCCCGGACGCGTCTTTGTCATCGGGATCTCGCCACTGCCGATCTCCACGCTCGAATGCAGATACGATGGAGACGAGGCCGCGCGGAAGCGGAGCGTGGTGCCATCGGTTACGGGGCTGTCGGTGCCATGGTTATGGGAGGCCCATACTGTACAGGATCGTCAACGGGTGCAGCAAGAGGGAGAGCGAAGCTGTCCTCACTGGTAGCAAATGCAACGCAGGTGGCGCTCAGGAAGATGCTGAGGTACTGCACGATAGAGAATGCCACTGACTGACTCAGTGAGCTCGCCGCAAAGCCGACGCTAAGGAACGAGAAGGGAACTGCGGCGGCATAAGTTTCGTGATCAAGAAGAAGAAGGTCGGACAGCATACCTGGGAGCAAAAAGCTGCTCAAGGCCAGCAAAAGTAATGTTCTGATACGTTTCGTGGTCGTCGTCTCTGCAGATATGATTGATGAGCACATCGGGTCACCCATCAAATATGAAGGTACGTACTGGCACCGGAAGCATGTGAGCCCGAGATCTCAAAGGTTTCCCTCTGCAGCGCCATTCCCTGAAGCCTCCAGAGGAAGAACAGGCTCGAGTATCTGAGAGAGATCAACTACTACGCAAGGAGATCGACTACCAGACATACCCGTTGTCCAGCGCCGCGAGGACGACAACCGCAATGATCCAGTTGCGGTTCGCGGTCGACCACGCGAACGAGGCCACATGCGCCGCCTGTTGAAGCGCGAAGGCCATGGTCACGGCAATCCCCGCGACTCGTAAAATCTTGATCAAGACAATCGGCGTGAAGATGGCGAAGTAACGAATGCGGCCAGTCGTGGAGTAAGGATAGACCACGAGCATCCGGCAGAAGAGAGCCAGATCGGCGAAGAGATTTGGCATGCCCATGAGGGTGCCCAGGGCGCACACACGAACGGGGGTCCAGACGGCCGCCGTCCTGTACGGGTTCTGCAGTAGCCTGACCTGCAAATTCCACCAAGTTAGCATGACTACAAGACAAATGGTGGCCTTCGTTACCTCTTGACTCGACTGGAACACGAAGGAAGCGATTGCTGAGACGACTGACAGCACGACCCACGTGAACATCCAAGAGCGCCTCTGCCGTGGCGTGGAGAAATAGAAGAGCGCGACGAGAAACGGAAGCAAGAATGATGAGAGCACGGTCGGCATCAAGAGGAAGATATCTATACAGACATCAGAATAAGCTACAAGTCATGTGCACGTGAAACTGAGGACGTACATGCGGGGCGAAGCTGATCTGCCAATGCGAGGTAGTTGGCCTCCAGCTCAACCGGCGAGCATGTTGCGTTAGTGGCCATAGCGAGGTATCCAGGGTGGAGCGATGACGGAAAGGATGCACGGGACGGGCGCGCATCTTATAGATCCATCTGCGCGCAAGCCCGAGGACAGGAGTACAGTGCATTCAATGTGACGTGGGAAAAGATGCAACTGTAACTCGAACTAAGAAGGGTTCTCGTCACGTAAGAGCGCTCTACCCCACCGGCTCCCGCACCCACGGTTGATCCATCTCCGCACGTTCTCGCCCGTCGGAGTTTGCCTCAGGATTGTCGCTGTCAACGCATGAGATCCACGGATGCATTTCCGGTCTTGCCCACCACTGCCAGCGCGCGCCTTTGTAGCCGTCCTCATCACTCTAGAATTCTGGTCAGGTACCGATCATCGGCGTGCTGGCATACCAACACACTGCTTCGCGAATGCGCTCGCGCTTTTTGAATGTTTTGCCCGTGGGCCTAGACTTGAGAGCTTGAACGTTTGAGGCTTCCGCAGAACTCTCGGCAATCTGCTTGGGGACCGTGTACGAGGGAGGCACAGCAGTTGGTCTGATGCAGTCCACCGCCGCATGCGCACTGCAGTAAGCGCCCACTGCCAAGGCTTCGTCGCTGCGGGTATGCCGCCGCGTCGGTCGCGTTTGGGGACCGAGGCTAGTGTTTCTGCGGTCCAGTCTGGTCCGGTCTTTGGCAAAATTTTCGGGACCGAAGACCGGACCGGCGGTCCTGGACCGGTCCTGTGGTGAAAAGCGGCTATATTAACGTGTAATTTACTTAGATACATCATCTACTACCTGCACGCTATCAACACAATGCCCCTGGTGCCAAACGCTCGCACCTGTTGGCAGGCGGAGCGGGCGAAGGAAACATGGACGGAAGGGAGGGGTGACAGTGGTGGCGGCACCTTCACGGCCCTGCGCATGCTACCCGTCAAAGCAACTAGTATAGCTTAGCACCTACTTGCATGTGGCAGGCAGAACGGTGCCGCAGGTATCTGTAGGTACCTGCAAGCAGCGCGTGGGCTGCGCAGCCAGCGGCGCAGGCGGTGCAAGCAACGTGGACAGGAGCTAATATGGGCAACGTCGGCAACGCTCACCACGTATGCGTCGTACTCGCAGCGGGCGGCCTGCGGCGGGACGTGCGGCGAGGCTGGTGGGCGGCGCGTGTGCGACGGCCGGCGGGCGACCGACGTCGCACGCGTGTTGGGTGTGGGGCAGGCGAGGGAAAGTGCCACCAGGGCAGCGGACGCGCTGTACTCGACGGCTAGCGCGGCCTCAACGCGTGAGCAAGACGGGCGGGTCGGCGTGGTCGGCCGTCATCGTGAGGGTCGGCGAGCAGAGAACCGACGTCGGACCCACGTGTGATTTCGAGAGGGCGCCTCTGCTAGACGTCGCTAATCACGACATGGAGACCGTTCTATGGTATAGAATACTTATATAACTTACAAAGATGTAGCTACGATACATATCTTTCAAATGATATCCATAAGTCATACATGTTTGGAGTACACTCAACTCATATGAAGCTCACGGGGTCTTTAAGTGGATCTTCGAAAGGATCCTCAAGCTTCGAATGCCCACAAACACCAACTTCTGCATCTCCCCTTCCACAGCTCCGATTTTCGAATTTTCTTCAACAATATGTACTTTGTGTGTGTAGGAACAGACTCAAGGCCTTAAGACTGTAAATAATTCTATAGAATAGCGAGTAGCTGAGGATCAACATATCATAAAAGGACCATGATAGAACATGTTTACCAGGCTGCTACTAAATGTTTGAAGCGAGCAATGTCTCAAGCTAGCACACTAGACTATATAAGTGGGCAAAAAGAACATATACGTGAACTATGTAAGGCCGGCACAGCCAATGTCATAAAATTAGGCATATGTGACTTTGGGCATGATATAATGGCATTCCACGCAATCAAACATGACAAGGGCATTTGTGATCATATCATAGATGTTCCAAGTATGATATATGCTTTATCAGAAGCGGCGATCCTATGATATTCAGCTACAGATGTTATAGCGATGCCATGAAGCACGTACAGGAGCACCCACACCCCGAAAGCAGTTGGTTGCGCGGGTCCCATTTCTCGTTGATCGCACCGCATCCCACCATCGTCCTCGCCGTCGTCGACACCCTCAACGTCCACAAGACCTACGACACGCGTCATCGCTGCGTTTGCAGGCGTCGCGCGCCCCCTATGCCGCGCTCATCACGCGCGTGTCGCCCACCGCCGGCGCGTCGCCCACCGGTCGCGTCACCCGCTCATGCGGACCGCTCGCCGACGCTCTCCCATCGCGTCTGCTGGTAGGCACGTATGCAAGCATACGTGCAGTACCCCCGCGCTTGCTAACTATGAGTGTCTAGATAGCCGAACGAGATTTACCACGCCCGCGCATTCCGGCGCGGCGACCCGGACAAACGCGCCAGCACCGAAGCCGCCGTGGACGGCGCTCCTTATGCTCGCTCCGCCCACTAACGGGCGTCTTCGAACGGATGAAGTCGTACCTATCGAACTCGCCCCACCCCGCGTCCCGCCTTGCATTTTCTCGCAACGACCCTGGCGAGCGCGTCGGCGCCGCCGCTTATCCCACCACCACTACCGCCCCTGCCCGCCGCTCCGCCCACTCACGGACACATTAGAAAGGCTTGGGCTAGGTCTCTCCGCCGCCACCCCGGTCGTTCGTTACCCCCCAACTTGGCGTGTTTGAACAAGCGCGCAGCCAGTGGGCACTGTCGCTTGGCACATGCGTGCGCACGAACGGTCCGCCGCTCAAAGGGCTTGTTGTCGAAGTTCCGCAGCTCGGCCCACTGTTTGTCCCCATGTGCTTGCGCTCGGCGCGCACCAACGCGTGACAAACGCACCCGCGTTGACGACGCGCTGGGGCTGGCGCTGTCCGCAAAGGTGTCGAGCCCGAGCTCGGTCGCACGTGCTGTGCGCTCGCTACTGGACGCCATTGCTACGCCAGCGTCGTGCTTGGCAACGCTGCAGGCTCGCTGCTCTCGGCCCTCTATAGGGTGGACGCAACGGCAGCGCTCGCGGATGGCCGATCTGTCGTGTATTCGGTCTTTGATCCCTGTGTACTACATAAACAAAATACTATTACATGCCACACATCAGCTGGCGAAATAGCTATAGGTTGGTGAGGCAAACACTGTAACGCAATGGTCGAAAAAATCGCGATTCGTGAGAGGACACAATGTACACACGAGCGGAATCGAACCAGGAGCACATGTTGGTTAAAGATGGCGCTTACCACTGAGCGAACCAGCCGTACCTAATGCGCTACGCTTATGCAATATATATGTAACGCAAAGGCTGGTCCGGACCGGTCCAAGACCGGTCTTCCACGGTCCTGCACCCTCAGGACCGAAGACCGGACCACCAGTCCGGTCCCTTCGTTTAACAAGACCGAGGACCGGACCGCATGCAGGACCGGACCAAAAGACCGGTCCCGGACCGGACCACAGAAACACTAACCGAGGCCATGCCGTCCCTTCTCAGGCCAGCTTCCGGGGCAGACTCGTCCGAGACGACTATTGGCTGTGCGCCAAGAACACGCTCCGAAATAGTTGACGTGCTAGAAGTGTCACCCGGGAGCGACGCAAGGGGCTCTCAAATGCGAACCGACGATCCTTCCGAGTCGGATTGCAGTTATCAAGACCAGCACTAGCACGAGTGCCTGGCGGGTGCACACCCTTGCATCCATACACGGAGGGTCACTGGAAATCGACTGTAGGCGCAGTGACGCTCAAGCACAAAGTAGAAGCTTTTGTCATCGTCTTCCGGGCATGAAGTGCGCACGCAGTGAGTAGCATGTCAGAGAATCAGGGTCGTTATGGCAAGCTAGAGATACAGGGTATAAGTACGAAGAGAGAACATGGTGGATAGCATTTGTTCAGCAAAAGAGAGTGTAAATCAAGAAGCTGACGAAGGAGGGTACGATGAAGCCAAGCCAGTAACTTGCGTGGAAGGAACATGAGAAGAAAAACGCAGTGCTCACGACGCAACAAACTTGAAGCCAACACTGCTGCTCTCTGCAGTGCCGCTGTTGATGAGCGAGCCGTCGGACCTAACAACGACGTAGAGGCCGTTGCTTGTGGCCTTGATCGAGTACGTGCCTGCACCTGCACCCAGCTTTTGTCGGATGATGAAGGTCTCCCAAGACGATGCCGATGCACGCGTCGCCGAGATGGCGTAGCTGCCCGAGGAATCCGCAGTCACAAACTGGCCGGTGCTCGAGAGCTGGAGGGTGCCCGCATTTGGAAGCCATGCACTTGCAAAGTTCGAGCCCGCGGTGGCCGACGTCCCGCTCGCGACCAGATTCGTGTTCCCAGAGGTGGCAACAACGTACTTGCCCGAGCTCGCGACCTAACTCTCGTGAGCATTCCGCCACCTCGTATCATGTCATCGGACGTACCTGTAGTTTGAAGTTGCCCACCGGGTTCGATTGTAGTGTGCCGCAGATAGGTGCTCCAGACGGGTTTGGTCGGGTGCCGATGAAGTGCAGATTGTTGGTGTATGTGTCGCCACTGCCCCAGTTCGTGACGTTCGCACTGTAGGCAGCTGCCACCTGCGGGTTCGCGTTCGCATATGCGGCGATAATGACACACTTCCTGTACGGGGTGGGTCAGCCCGTGCGCTTCTCACGCACGTCACGAAGGAGCGACGCACCATTCGTCGCCCACAGTAGGGTCGGCCATCTCTGGTGCCGTGTACGCCCACATCGCATTCAGCCACGCGGCGTCGTACAGTGCCTCCTTGTCCGGGGTCACGGGCAGTATCTGGATGGCGGCGATCTCGCTCTTCTGACTGCCCCAGAAGAGCCACGCGCCAGACTGCCAGTCCTCGACGTTGCCCATCGTTGCCAGGGCACGCACGCCCGCCTCCGGGTACGGGTTCGTCAAATCGGTCGCGGATTTGCCGGGGTACAGGTGCCAGTAGATCTGCGTCGCTTGAATCTCGGAAGCGAGGAGCAGGTTGGCATAGTTGACGTAGTCTTGCGAGAGCGTCGTTGAGGCCCAAAGCAAGGCGCCATAGTAACCGTTGACGGCCTCGCCGGACGACTCTTGATCACGGCTACCCGCGCCGTTGGCGATGCCAGATGCCCACGAGTGCCCTGCAAACCAGTCGCGGCAGCGGGTGACCGGGAAGTACGGATCTTGCGTCGACGGATTGATGATGTCCCTGGAACGCCATCAGCCCTGGCCCGTCATCCTTCGTTCGACTCGGGGCATACCGTGCGAAGAAGTTGATAGTGTCGCGATGCGCATTGAGCCATGTCCCATCAAACTTGCCGATGACAGCGGCGATAGTGAGGAAGTAGCCGTAGTGGAAGTGGTGGTCGTTGTAGTATCCGTTCCCGTAGTCGACGTTCACGTTGCTTGCGCCCGCCTTGTTCACGACCCCGCCCCACGTTGTCTCGTACGAGGCGAGCGTGCTCGCGGAGCTCTTGAACCACGGCGCGAAGCTAGCCTCGAGGTACTGGACGACCTTGTTGACGAGATCCGAGCGACCGAGGCTGTCCGCGATAAGCGCAAGGCGAGCCTGAGCTGCAAGGGTACCACCCCAGCTACAAGAATATAAGAACTCCATGTGAGCGATGGGCAAGAATGAACATACTTGTAGAAATCACCAGGTACAGGCGCGTTCGAGATATTCAGCAGCCCGACCTCGTAGATGAGACCTTGGAGTACTGCCGAGTTGCACGAACTGTCGAGCGCACGTGGTGGGTTCCACATAATCCCGGGGAGGGTGTACTGAAGTTTCCACGCGTTGCCGAGAATTGGGTACATGTAGCCCTTCGTGGTGAGGTACGACAGCGACGATGTCGGCGGGTAGTTGGGTGAGACGAGTGCAGCACGGTGATGCGGCCATGTAAGCATGAGGAGCTGCGATGGTGTACCGACGACGTTCCAGGTGAAAAGGAGCGTGCCACTGGAGGCCGACGCGTACTGGTAGTCGGTCGACATCGAGGTCGGGTACGTGCTGGAGTATTGGTCGAGAAGTGCCTTGTAGGAGGATTGGCCAAGTTGGGCGAGGCGAAGCACGCCGGTGAACGCCCCCGATGCCTGAATCTGCCCCTGGGTCGAGGAGGTGGCGGTGGCCTTGAGGGTGATGGAGGAGAGGGCATAGATGACGTATGTGGTCCCAGTTGTGTCGATAACTGTGAACTGAGTCCCTGTTGCCGAAGCTGTGGTTGTTTTAGTACACACTCCCTCAGATTACCTCGAGGAAGTATAGCACTCACAAGAACTGCCGACGGCGAGTGTCTTGCCGTTGAAGCTTGCGATGCCGCCGTTCATGCTCGTGAGAAGAGGTGTTGCACCCGAGTACTGGAATGTCATGTAGGGTGAGCCAGGGACGAGATACGTCGTCATGGTCGCTGAACCCTGGAAATACTGGACGCTGACGGCTTGCGTGTCCCATCCCGTCGTCTTGTGGTTCGCAAATGTACCGGACGCTTCTGTAAAGGACGCACGCCAATCTGTCTGAGTGGGTTGCTGGATGGACGAGCCGTCGAATTTGCGAGTGGTAGACACGCCGAAGAGGACGCCGTATGCGTCGAGGGCGGACTCGTAGGGGAAGGGTCCAGCGGCAGTGCTAGAATAGGTTCAGATGAGATATTACACGAACGCGAACGAAGACGTACCCTGTGCCTGGAGTGGCGGCGTATGGTGCCCACCACGAGTTGGTAGGGTACTGCACCGAAACGCGTCAGTCGGACATCATCTCTGCACAATCACCATGAACGTACCGGTGGCTTGGATCCTGCGAAGAATGAGCTAACTGGGGGAGATGCACACTGAACCGTCCCTCCGGCCAAGCTAGCAGGCGAGCTGGTGGCGATGGGGCCGATGATGAGAGGTTTCGGAATCGCTACACGCTCGTAGAGGGAATTCCCATTGAGAGCGAGGGCGGCTGGCACGCCGAGCAGTGTCAGGAGGGCACCACGCATGGTTGGCGCGGGTGTGTCGGATGCTGAGCCGTGTCGAGGAAACAAGTCCTTATGTACGCGGTCGAACCCCCTCCGTACCCTTTCGGCGAACCTATTGTTTGTTGCGGAAGCGGCAGCCGGACCGCATCTTCAACTAGATTGATGACAACGGCTTCGGCCTGGTGACCGTGTAGATCCCGCCTGACCATGGTCGCGCAGCAGACGAGCGAGAGTAGGCCGCAAAGGGAAGCTGCTATCTCCATCTACGCAGCCGCGTCCGACGGGCCAAGCATAGCGCATCGCGTCATCCTGCGGCCGACGAGCATGCGAGACTGGTCAAAGTACAGGCGGGTGATGGTCAGGTGCAGGTGAAAGGTGGCGGTGGATGCGAAGCAGCATCCGGAAAAGGAAACGCCTCGCGATCGCGTGACCCCGCCCCTTCTTCTCCAGGAACCACCTCTTTCCAACCTCCGCCCGGATCCCCAAACGATCTCGAGAGATCCTTGCCGATCTGTATATCGTATCACCGTTTAGACATGTGCTCTCCTCCACTTCTTCAAGCAGCAACCAAGCCAATCTTGAGACCGGCAGCGTCGGCCCGCACGTCCTCTGCGTCCGTTCGGGACCGAGAGCGCGTCGTTTCCATAGCATTACAGTACCGTTGCTCGGTAATTCTCCTTGCCCGCAACGCATGTATATCGACATCTCGGCTGCCGAGCTAAAATGGAAGTCAAGAGATCAGAGACTGCTCGGCTCAGTTAATACAGTCTCAACATGGACAAATGCTGGTGCGCGCACGCCTGGGTTCTGCCAGTCAATGAATATGCCTGACTGTTCAACTTCTTCGTTGGTCGATTGTGCTTAGTGGTACCAGGTATTGCACCTCAGGATCTGCGTCGCAACTAAGCTCCCACGACTAGAGCTGCCATATTGAGCATCATAGATTTACAGTAATCTCCTCTCATTTAGGTACTATACGCCTTTCTCGCAGATTAGAACACTGCTTGGCTCCTCCATCGGTTAGTATCGCTAGTACTTTGCAATCATTGTGTGAAGTCGCGGGCTCACTGCGGATGCATGTCGCCTGGTAATGTAGACCCATCAGCAATTGTCAGCCGAGTCCCGAGTCGCTGAGATGAGTTGGTTATGATGGAATGTTCTGGGTTCACCACTACTCCTGCGACAAGCGTCATTCGGAGGAGCCTATCGCTCTCGTCACGAAGGCTGGAATTTGCAAATAAGACAAGGCCGAGCACGCCGTAGATGCTGATATCGCTTTCCTCAGCATCAACTTGAACTACGAAAGGTCAGGCGTGCTCAGAGTGTGAATTCTGAGGGTACACACGATACACTTGAGTCGGTACTTGATTTCCTGCGAGCTCCATCTGTGCTGTACGCAACTCTCCATGGACTTCGCGAGTGGCTCCGTACTCTACTGAGTGATCAAAGTTGAGACTTTTGCTATTGTGAACCGTCTCTGTGATCCATAAATCCGAACTGGCGCACTCGCGTGAGTATCGGGAGGCATGCGTACGGAAAGACTGTACCTGCCAGTGTCGAGCAGAAGGGGTCTGGTCTGCTCTCCAAGGGTGACGCTCACGAAGTAAGAGACGTCCGCCAAATCGGAGAGAGCTTCTACATTGCTACGTCGGCGAATGAACGCACTTAGACGCGCACGGCCGACCATAGGGAGGCGAGCAGCAAGCACGGCGTCCACCACGAGCAGTAACAGTAGGAAGAAGTTCATGCTGGCGAGCTACAACATTCAGTACCGGTCAGACGTGGCTCGGGATGGAAAGCAAGACGAGGATCCGCACCTATCCGCCAGTCATCCCATGTCACGGTTGTTGATCAGTCTGAGAATCCCCTTCCACATCCACGGTCCCGAGCAACTTCGGGGTTTCAAATACGTCTTTCATGGATCCGATTGTCATGCGTTTTAGAAAGCAGCGGCCAGAGAGAGGCAGATAGGGCCAGAAGTCGTGGGCGTTCAGGTCAGCTCGGGCGGGCGCTTGTCGGGCGGAGGTTGCTCTTCGACGCCGACGACCACTTGAGCCTGAGCCTCCACCATCTGCCAGCTGCTCTGCTTAGTACTGCAGCACGCATATGGATTCTGTGATATACTGCTGCCGCCCGTCTACCAAAATACGCTCGGCAGCCGTCTCCACATCGGGAGACTGTCTGATACCTTGGAAGCTATGGATGAGACGGGATCAAGCGGGGCTGTACTCTTGCGGCGAGTCTTTACTTCATGATGCCTAAGAGTACGCAGTCTGAGATCAAAACATGGTGAGATGGTATGGATCAGTATCTACCTGAACTCGATTATTCCTGGGCAAGACAGCACACGATCTGGCGTTCGAGCTGCTTATGCAGCTGAGGTGCATAGATCTTCTCATGTCACTCTGAACCTACACCCGTTGCTGCTCTTCGTGACACAGACACCTGTTCTCCTCTTATCTGTGGATCATAGCGGCTATGCACAGCAGTGGTGGTGGTCGAGAAGCAGATATAAAAGACGGCCAGGCCGCGCCGAGCCTCCTCCAGCTGCGCTAGTACACCATGGCAAGCAACGGGACGTGCTCACCGGCTGAGATTGAAGCTGGCTTCATGCTTACGGCGCAGGCGCTTCATTCTGCCTGTACGTCTTGTTATCCCGTGCTTCAGTGTCGAGTGCTCATGACATGGCGATGTCCAGATTTCTACCTCCTGATGCCGGTCATCTTAGCCTCGATGCTCCTTCCTTTTCTTTTGGCTCTTTTCTATTATTCGACATCACGTCAGCGGCAGACGTTCATGTTCGCTTACATTGTAGTGGCTGTTGCGATGGCTATCTCAGGATATGTGTTCCAGGCAGTGCACGAGGTGACCTCGCCTTCAATATCCAGTCATTGAGACGACAGTGCTGACACTCTCCACTAGGTCCGACTTCTGTACAATCCTTTCCGAGTCGCTGACATCTTCAACCCCGTGGTTGTGTGCGCTCAAGGACTCCTCTACGCAACGCCCAACTTCATTGCGGACCTCGCTCTTCTCTGCCGCATGCTAGCCGTCTTTCCGTACAAGCGCACCTCCCGCCTAAAGTTCATCGCGATCTTCGCACCCGCCATCTGCTTCAAAATTATCCGAGTGGTTGGCCTTCTTCAGAGCACGATGCTGGCGCTCTATGGACTGGCCCAAGCGGACTCGTTTTCGTGGACCGTCGCCAACCGTGCTTGGGTTCTCGTTTATACTGTGTGTGCGGTATTGGATAACGGGTACGTGATCAGTCGCTCTATATGTCGAGTCCGAATCTCATTCATCTCGCTTTCAGATATGTCAGCGTACTGTTCATGTGGAAGTTACGAGCGGTGGAGGCGCAGGGTCAAGCTCTTGGGCGCTGCTCTAGCAGTACGTGTGACGTCATGTGCTAGAGCATTCTCGTTGCTGACTTGAGGTGCAGAGTCGTTCTCGGATCGCATTCGTGGCTTGTTCTGGCTGGCAATGAGCAGCTTTGCGCTCCCAGTCGTCATGCTGCTCGCGGCTCTGGTGATGACAGCACTGTCATTGAGCCAATCGATCGCCTTCATGGTGGTCGAGTACCTGGTGACCTTCACAAGCTGCGTCTGCGTTGCGTTCGCTACGAGTAAGCCTCTTGTCTTCTCCTCCTCGTGATCAATGGTTGACACGCGCACACAGTTTGGGCTTCCACCCGCGACGAGTCCAATCGAGAAACCGCAGCCGACTCCTCGATCAGCTTTCACACTGACCCACCTCGCAAGGGAAGCTTAGGACTCAACGCCAACAGCCCAATAGTCGAGACGAAACTTGCACCACCACTCCACATGCGGATCGATTGGGCACAAGAGACTGTATGATTATTTGTAAATCATCATGTATTGGTAGCGATAATTTATTTGTCTGATCGTTTCGACCGTTTGCGTGCGTAGTGCTGCGCTGCGCCATAGCCGGGTGCGTTACCGGGAGGGCACTGCCACTTCTCAGTAGGAGGCCTGTGACATTGTCAGAGCGGGCCGGTTAGATGCGTGAGGACTGGACTAACATCGAGCTCTCACGTCTCCAGCCCACTTTCACGAAAGCGAGAAATACGCGTTCAAGATCATTTAACGGAGCCAGGGCATCCGGGTCTGAGTGGGCAGCGAGGTATCCAATAGCCATCTTGAGGGCTTCCGCGCGTTGAGTGCGCTGCTTAGTGGTATTCGTATGCGTGCAGTAGGCGGGGGTATCGATTTCGAGCTTCTTCGCAAGTTGTATGAGGGTTGTACGACCACAGACAAGTCCCAAAGTTGCCCACGAATGGAGCCATTGAGACCAAAAGTAGGAGGTGAAGAAGATATGACGAGTATACCTTTCGCAGTTTCTCATGCTCCACTCGTTCCGGATGAAGATTCGCGAACTTGGGCTCCACCCAGTCGAGGATGCGCGCCATTCCTGCGGCTACAAGCGTGTCCCGTTCGACGCGATCGAGCACGCACGCCTCATCTGCAGCTGCGGAGATATGAGAGTCCGTAATCCAGTCGATGCTTCAAATCATGTTTGCGATTTCAGGCTGTGAGGTCACTTTGTAGTGCCAGCGATACTGGGCGAAGCCAGGCGGACGTGGTACTGACGGTATCAGAGCATCTTGCTTCGTGCTCAACGAGAAAAGCTTACCGGGTGTTAGGGTGTTCACGTTGACTGCCGTCACGCTACGGGGGAAAGATGACAGGGAGGTTCGAGAGACACGCTGGACCAGGGCAAGCAAAAGGACGGACAAAGAGCACGTGATCGCGCCTCACGCTCCTCTGATCGAGCAGAAAATACATGCATCAGATTAGTTCTTCCCATACTTGTCTACAAGCCACCACCGCCCAAGATGTACTCAATCGCAGCGTGCACGTTCCCACCAGTCGCAAGCAGCGCGCGTACGTTCTGCTGCGCGTTCGTGAAGCCCATCCCGCTCAACTGCTCGAGCTGCACCTGGAAGCGCTCCTCCGGCGCCCGCGTGTCCGCCGGGGCTGCCGGTGCACCGCCAAAGCCACCCATGCCGCCGAAACCACCGAGCCCGCCGAAGCCTCCCAGCGCGGCGAGTGGGTTAGCCTGCGCGCCACCGGCGGGTGGTGAGCCTGCGGCCCCCATGCCACCCGCGCCGAAGAGGTTCTGCAGCGCTTGCAGCTGCTGGAGCTGCTGCATGGGGTTCGTCCCCCCGAACGGGTCCGCGGCGCCAGGTGCCGCTGGTGTGCCAGCCGCAGGTGCCGCCACCGCGCCGGTGGAGGGCACGCCGGGCGCAGGGAAGTTGCCGCCGCCGCCGCCGCCGAACGGGTTCGCACCGGCGCCACCACCGAGCATCTGTGACATCTGCATGAGCGCCCGCAGCTGTTGTGGGTCCGACCTGGCAGATCATCAGGATAGAAAGAGTGGCGGCGACGGAGGGCGCACGCACATGATCTGCTGGAACCGCTCGGACTGGAACATCTCGCGGACCTGGGGGCCCATCGCTGCGAGCTGCGGGTTCATCGCGATGATTTGGTCCATGACCTGCGGGTTCTGCATCGTCGCCGCCATCTGCTGCAGGAACTGCGGGTTCTCCATCATGGACTGCATCTGTGGGCCGTGTCAGCGTTTCGTGGCGCGGCACGGAGGTATACGAGGGTGGGCGCACCATGTTCGGGTCGTTGGGGTTCAGACCCATGTCAGCGAACGGGTTCAGGCCGGCCATTGCCCCGAATCCGCGGTGCGAGTTGAGCTGAGTGAGTGGGTCGAGCGGGTTCTGCCCTGTCTGCATAGTCGGGATGGCGGCGGGCGGGGCACCGGCGGTAGAGGCGGCGGAAGCAGAGGCGGCAGCACCCTTGACCATGTGCACTGTGTTGCCAGATTTGATCTTGTAGGTCGAGAGGAGATCGTCATCCTACGAGACGGAAGGTGATGAGAAGACGGAAGTGAGGTGGAGGATGTATACGGACCTTTAGGACTCGTCCTGAACACTGTTGGTGAATAGCAGCAATGAATGAAGAGACAGAACGTACCAGAGTAGATCAATCGCTGCCGCCCAGCCTCAACATCACTCTGAGACGCAATAGCATTCTTCAGCTCCAGCACCCTTTTATCTGCCGTAATCGCAATTTGCAGCTTAAGCTCATTCGGTCCTACGATCCATCAGCACATGCCTCTACTTCTATCACCACAGAACACACCCTTGATGTTAATTTGGATCTCTGCGTTGTCTGCGTCAGCCATAGTGAGAGCTGGTGTGTGGGCAGAGGGAAGAGAGATGATGTCAGCTGGGCGTCTATCTGCCGGTGTTCCACGCACCGCACGGGCTTTCACCGCCGGCTCTCTGTTCTGCTTCTCTCCGGGTCGATCGACACAGGTCTTGTCTTCTGCCGTACTCCATGTCTATGGCCGCTCTATCGCAGAGATGAATGTGCCGGCACCAGAGCACACCATGCGATGAAATCGATTCAGCTCTTTATCTTCGAGTGGTTACCCCACATCCTCTCGCTGCCTGCACAATGGCGACCGTATCCGGAGCATGCTCGCCAGACGAGTTGCAAGAAGCTGTCCGACAGTATGCGGCTAGCCTCAGGCCTGCATGTGAGTCTGATCATGGCTGCCTTCCGAGGTGCACGCCCTGACGCGTAGCAGACATAGACCTCATGACGAACACGGTTCTCGCCTCCTTCGCGGTCCCTTTCCTCATCTCACTATTCTACTATTCAACCTCGTCCCGAAGGCGCTCCGGCATGTACGTCCTGGTGGTACTGAGCGTCATCTTGGCCATCGTCCAATACGTGTATCAGATAGCCCTTCGAGTGCGTCGCAGGTACTCCTCTCCGTCGGCCAGCGCTCACTCGTTATACCTGTAGCTCGACACGTTGTATCATCCCACCACATCAGCAACCTCTCTCACCCGAGGAGTTCTTACCTCGGTTCTCTTTCTTCGCGACCTTCCGAACTTCGTTGCAGATCTTGCACTTTTCCTTCGCCTCGTCGCCGTGTACCCGTCGAAGATAACCCCACGACGTGTCATACTCGCGGTCCTTGGTCCAGCAGTCATGATCAAGGCTTTGCGGGTCGCTACAGTGGTAATCATCTTCGTATACGACGATCAGGATAAGCGGGGCGTGAGCCTTGACGTCTACTGGAGCTCTTGGGAGAGGGCTTGGCTTATTGCCAACCGAGCGGTCACGGCAGTGGATAACATGTACGTGTTGGTAATTTATTCGCTTTTGACCTTGAGCTAACAGTTGTCTCAGCTACCCCACCGCTTTCTTTCTCGCCAAGCTTCGGCCAGCCTTTCGATCAGGACTCCCCGCCAATTCGGGACAGGTTAGCCTGGATGTGACTGGTTCGTCCCGTGACGGATGCTCTTGGTGCATGTCTTTATCGGTATCCTCCAGATAGCATCAGTGTTCGCATACGAACGCTCTTTTGGATCGCCATGACGAACTGTGTTGTTCCAGGCAAGCTCTTACATCATCAGAGAAAGTACCCTCTATGAACTGATACATATATAGTGCCACTTTACCTCGCTCAGCTAGTTCAGGTGATCGCGGTGCCTAACTCGACGTCGTTTGCATACTTTCAGCAGTATGTTGTGCTCTCCAGCGTCATCTGCGTCGCGTTTGCTACCAGTATGTATTGCCTTTATCTTCCTTACTCGTGTTCTTACTTCCTTAATTCCTTCCGTAGTATGGGCTGCAACGACTTCAAGTCAATCGTTACCTGTACAGGGCGCCTCGACGTCATTGCGATTCCGCCGCGTAGGGACTAGTCACACAAGCGACGAGGAAGGCTCGGTGTCTATGGTGATGGCTTCGGGGTCACCCCCAGCATTCGAGATACTAGATATGCCTGTTTGATTATAAAGTTCTATTGCACATTTTCCCACAGTGTATCGCCGAGCTATGAACGAATGGCGTCCAGATCTCCGACTTGACCTTGGCGGGCGCCTCTTTTCCACACCCTCCTCTTGCTCTCACACGCGTCCAACCCTTCCCATACTGGCATCCGTTGACACTACACAACTCTCCTCGATCGTCCTTAGACAAATGCTGTGGGCTCGGTTATCATGTTCCAGCTTGATGCGTGCGGTGTTCGGTGGCAACCTTCCCAGCATCAACATGCGCAGATGAATGTGCTCTGCCAAGACGTAGCCGTCCGTGGTCCATAAGTGCGACGCGGTTGGCTATGCACGTCCCCCCGTCTGTGATCATTCTCTTCTTCATGGCAATGAGCGTGAGCGGGACGTGTCCGCCGGCGGAACTCGTCGCTTATTTGGAGGCATATGCGTCTGCCATGGCCCCGGCATGTACGTGCTCATATATTTTCATTTTTTATCGTAGTCTCACACGTTCCAAGACTGGGACCTGGTCACCAGCATGGTGTACGCATCTATTCTGCTTCCGTTCTTGCTATGCCTCTTTTACTTCTCCACTCTTTCACGCCGGCGAACGCTCACGTTTGTCCTGGTGGTTCTGAGTGTCGTGTTCGCGATGGTACAGTATATATACATGGTAGCAATAAGGGTACGTCGCAAGATCTTATTTCTTAACCGTCACTCACTGATGATGTGTGTCAGCTTGAAGCCTTGTATCATCCTACTGGGAAGTGGGCCACCATTCACCTCCCGATTCTCACCTCCTCCCTCGTCCTACGTGACATCCCAAACTTTATGGTGGATCTCGCTCTGTTCCCTCGTCTTCTCGCGGTTTTCCCTGCCAAGTCAACCAGGCGCCTTACCTTCATCGCGGTCATCGCTCCCGCCATACTCATAAAATTGGGAAGGATAGCCACTCTCGTCTTCGTGGCCACGTATGACGGAGAGAACCAGCTGGATGCTGGACTGAGTATACTCTGGAGCCACTGGGAGCAGCTGTGGCTGGTGGTGAACAGAGTGCTTACCCTGATGGACAATGCGTAAGTCACGAAGCTCCCACAAGACGTCACATATTCATGCTCGCCCTTCTAGATACCCGACATGCTTTTTCTTGTGGAAACTGAGAGGAGTGGCTTTCCAAGTGAACCTGGAACTTGGCACTCGGTCGGACAGTCGTAAGTCCACAACTTGAGTCGGAGGACGCATGTCTGATCAAGACATGACAGCTTCTCTTCGCGACCGGATACAGACGCTCTTCTGGATCACGATGTCGAACTTTGTCGTTCCCGGTGAGTATGCGGCGGCTGTCCACGTCGGCCTCAGCATGAGCCTAACCTCTCGAACAGTTCCCCTCTACATCGGCCAACTCGTTGAGACCATAACCGACAGAAACTCGAACACGTTCGCGTACTTCCAGCTCCATATCGTCTTCTCCAGCGTTATCTGTGTTGCTTTCGCTACCAGTTCGTCTTGTGCCCACTTGACCAGTCTTCATGCTCTGACCTTCCACCTTGTCAGTTTGGGCATCGTCAACCTCTACAGAGAGGTCGGAGTCGTACGTTTCCGATTCAGGGCAGCGTCTCCGCCGGGATGGTCCAGCAAGTTTCTCCGACACACCCCGGTTCAGGAACACGACCGCATCGAGTGCGCTGCCCCTCTGGAACAAGCCGCAGTAGTATACTACGGAAGTGCGAGTTGGATTCTTGGACAATGGGATAAGTGTAGAGCGCGAGATCGCATGAAATTTCTGCCGGGGTGAGTGTTATGAACCTGTTTTGAGGTGAGCATTACTAAGTAGCTCAACAAAAAGAGAAGCGATGTGGTGCTGGTGATGCATGCAGCTCGTTCGACCGCCCGCAGCTTGATGGAGTTTTACCGCCTCCTCCTCCGATTCCGTGGCTTCCGTCGATGCCGTCCTTCCGTTTGTCTGTCTGAGGATGTTGAGACGATCACCGGCGGAAGCTCGACCACGTCCGCTTACTTTCAGCTACAAATCGGCTTCGCTAGCGTTATCTGCGTCGCATTTGCCACTAGTGCGTCTCGTGCTCGATGACTTGACGTACATGCTCTCAACTCCCCGCGGCAGTTTGGATATCCTCCACCGATGTCGGAGAATCGGAGCCGTAACGCATCCGACCCAGCGCGGCATCCCGGCGGCATGACCCGGCAGGCTCTCCTAACACACCCCGGTTTGGGGTGCCGGTGGGCGCGCTGCCTTTCTTCTGGAGGAAGCCGCAGCAGCACCCACTGGAAGTGCGGATCGACCCAACTCGGAAGATGCCTAGGGAGTGGATCGCTAGCTGAAACAAACCATGTATGCAACATCTGCTGCGGCGAGTCGCAGAATGGTATTTTCAACCAACCTCAGTGACCCCAGCTCGTGTGGCGCGGTGACGCATGTGTACTGCTCAACTGCCCGCAGTAACTATCAACCTTCTGGGAGTTCTCTGCTTCAACCGCATGCTGCGCAAGCTGCTGCGGCCTTGCTGCGGCTAGGCACTACCTCCTCGTTTCTTCACGCCTGACCTCGTTCTTGAAGGCGGAGCATGGCAGCTCATCTCAGTTTCTCCGACAGAAGCCGAGATATCAATAGTGGCTGGTATCGTTTGCTCGTTCTCTCTATCCGCGTTGAGGATGCGCATCAAGGGTAGGCCATTCGCCTGAGTTGGAGTGAGTTTGTTTGGCTTCAGATTTCTCTTCGTACTTCAACTAATTAACTTCTAGTTTCATAGCTTGGTCTTATCCTCTCATACTGTTGCTACCGGACGGCGCTCCATCCCCGACCGCTGGGTGTCGGAGGCAAGAACAATGTTCCGGACGGAACAGCGTCCGTCTTCGGGTGCGGTTGTCCCTAATAAATAGTGATCGAAGTAGGGCCTCTGCCTTCTCAACGGGCTGCGCCCGAAGATACTTCATGGATCGTGGACACAGAGCAGGTATAAATCAGGACAAGGTCGACGCTTCATACCGGCCATCGTCTCCTCCCCCGCGATCGAACGAAACATGGGCGCCGGTGCTGTTGCAGACTCCGGATCGCAAGGCTTCCACCACCTCCTCGACCCTAACCGGACGTGGAGGAACAACAAGCGCCTCATCGCCCTCAACGCGTGGATCGTTCTCTTTCTCATCACTTCGTCGACCAACGGCTACGATGGATCCGTGATCAACGGTCTCCAGACGCTCAAGCAGTGGAACGATGCGTTCGGCAACCCGAATGGAAGCAAGCTCGGCCTGCTCAGTGCTATCCAGGTCTCTAGTGCTCTTCCATCTCTCCTTGATCTTTTAGCTCCACTCGTGCAGAACATCGGCTCGCTCGCCGCTTACCCTGTTGCCCC
>LCTX01000386.1:0-17904 GCA_002233555.1 Limonomyces culmigenus | reverse complement strand
CACACACATGGCGGCTATCTCGTTCGCGCAGGCGGGCGACGCGCCAGGCTTCTACACGAACGCGTTCGAGCCCGCGGGCCCGTCCTCGTCGTTCACGATGAACCCGCTGTCGGCGCACCCGCCGCGCGGGACCGGATACGCCGCCTCGCAGGTGTACGCGCCCGCGGACCCGGCGCCCGAGCCCGAGCCGCTGCATGAGCTCGACTACGACGAGGACGACGAGAAGATGCGCAGGCGCGCGGCGCGGCTGAGGCGCGAGGCGGTGTGGCAGGACATGCTCAAGACCAGCACCGGCCGCGACAAGGCGTTCGTGCGTCGGGCACACGGCCGCACCACCCATTCGCTGCTGACCGTGCCACGCAGAAAGTGCTGCAGTACGGCCTGAAGCTATACCTGCTCTTCCATACCTCACTCGCCGCGACGCGCTTCGTGCGCCGGCCAAAGGCGGGCGCGTGGGACCACACCCTCCTCGCCCGGCTCGACGTCGCGGTCGGCAAGCTGTCCCTGAGCCGGTCTGACATCTCCTCCGCACCTCCCCCTACCATCTCTAACCAAGGCACAGGAAATGCTTGATCCTGTTCGACTGGCTCACTCCGCTCGACGCGATCCTCGCCCAGCACAGCGCCGGCATGCTCGGCAATGCGAAAGCGCGCAAGCCGCTCCTGCACAGCGTCCTGCACGCGCCGCCGCCCGTCCTGCTCGGGCTCGTCCAGGCGCTCGCGGACGACGTGAGCACAGCACATAAGCTTGGGCTCCTCGGCGGCGCGGCCGGCCGGCGCGCGGGCCGCTTCGCGGACTGGTGCCTGTTCGCGAGCACGCTCGTCAACCTCGTCGAGAACGCGGTCGAGCGCAACGTCTCGGGCAGCCTGCAACAGGAGGGTGCGTGCTGCCGTGCTGCAGACGGGATGGGACTGGTGCTGATAGGGTGGGTAGTCGAGTCGAGGCTGTACGAAGAGGCGACGGCGGGGCCGGGTGGCGCAGACGTGTACACGCGCCGGCACGAGGAGAAGGAGCTGCAGCGGCTCCGCGCCAAGGACTACTGGATGCGTATCCAGCGCACCAAGCTGCTCATGGACCTCTTCTTCGTCTGTGAGCAAGGCTGATGATATGCACCCTGCCTTGGAGCTGACTCGATGGCCAGCGTTCGACGTCTTTAGAATCGACCGCGGCAAGCGCGTGGGCCAGACGTTCGCCGGCCTCGCGTCCGGCGTGCTCGCGTGCGTAGCGCTCTTGGTTCTTGTGCACCCGCTGACACACCGGCTGCAGGTTCTCAAAGCTCTACAATACCCACAAGGCGAAGCTGCTCGGCGCCACCAGCCTCTGAGCGGCGCTGCGCCCGCATACCCTGCTCTGCCCCGAACCGTAGTATATTATTCCCTAGCGTACTTGCAATTATCGTGCCCTCTATGCCTGTCGCGTCGTCACCACAGCCAACCACGCTTCGGTGTGTCTGGATGCGTAGATACCGCCGCTGCCTGAACGTGTGGCGACACCTGCGCCGCACGCAAGCCAGCGATCTCGGCCTCGAGCACACGCACGCGCTCCGTCGCCTCCTGCAGGTACTGCTCCTGCGACAGCGCCCCGCGCGTGAGGTGCAGGCCCTGGCCGGCCCCGTCAGCCGGGGTGTGCGAGGGACGGGCGAGGGACGCACGAGGTAGACCGCCGAGCCGAGGAGCGCGACGGGCAGCATCGCGGGCAGCAGCTGCGCGTAGAACTGCGCGTGCGGCGACGGCGCTTTCGATGCGTAGCTCCGCGTGGATGTAAAGGCTGGGAGGGGTCGCGTTCGGCGGGCGGCGACGCGTAGCATGGCGGGGAGAGGGAGAGAGCACCGGCGCGTGCGCCACACTGGTCAGAGTCTGCGTGCTCGTCGGTAGATTTGAAAGTTTTTGGATTGTGAATCAACGGCGGACGCGGACAACATAAATTATCAGGGAGTACAAGACTACATAACAACGGGTTATTTGATATTGGACAAGCTGCGCCTCACCCCTCGAGAGAGCTCGGAGGACGGTCCTCCAACAATGGAAAGTCTCCAGGAATATACGTGACGAGTGCCGACTGCGAGAGGACGCGACGGTCGGAGGTTGAGGGGGTCAGTTACTTGCGGGGGTCATGATCCCGAAGTCGCCAATGTTTGTGGGTGCCATGTAACTATTGAGAAAGAGGTGGACGAGGGGATCAGGACTGTCCAGTCGGGTTAAAGCTTTGGTGCATGCGGATGTGTTGGCTAGCGTCGGAATCCGAGCCGCCTACAGGTTCGAGCTATCAGAAGATCGCCCAGCCCAATGGTTGCCGATTAGAAATATGATGTTGGACGAAATGCGAACGGAGTGTCGAGTTGTGCTTTCGGACAGTAGCCCCTTAGCACACTGGCACATACCACATTGTTCGATCACGAACAAAGTGGTTTAGATCGTATGGTCAAAGAGTGGCATAGTGACCCGTCCTCGCTGGGAAGTAGCGTTGCCGGCAAGTCCAAGCCGGCTGAAGCTGGGATCACGCGCCGGCTTGGCTTGGCTGCGGCTGGCTTGCCGGCAAGGGAAGGGACAGGCGAGGTGAAAAGGCGAGCGTCGCAAGCAAGAACTGCACGTTGGACTGAGCACAGGTCGATGGGGATAACCCACCGCGTATCCATGCGTCGAAACCGAAACAGCAAGAGCCCGCGGGCAGCGGGCAGCAACGCGCAGCATCTTGGGAAGAGGCAGAGCCGCACGCGCCACACTCGGCCACTCTCTCCTCCTCTCCTGCACACACCTCTCCGGCCGGCCACCATGGACCCGCCGCTGACGATCGGCCAGTTTGCGCCGCACCCGCACACGCCGTCCTCCGCTTCCTCATTTGGCTTCGTCGAGCTAGGCGACGCCCCGCGCACCGCCCGCTCCGACCACCGGCGGCCGCGGTTGCCGCCCGCACTCGACTCGGACATCCTGATCGCGAGCTCGGGCGTGCGCACGACTGGGCCCCCAACACCGGGGAGTGCCGTACACTCGCGCGCAGGCAGCCGCTCCAACTCGCGCCCGGTGACACCGCGACCGTCAACACCACGCACGCTATCCGTACCGAGTCAGAAACCGTCGTTGCTGTGGCGGACATGGCGAGTCGTCAAACCATGGCTGCCATTAATTGCATACGGTGCGACGAGTCTCGGGTTCCTGCTCGCCGTTGCGCTCTGGAAGGCACAGGTCTTTACCGGTACGCCACGACGCTATTTGCGTCATCGGGTTGATAATGGAATGGATTGTGCTAGGATTGGACCACCTCGCGAGCTACCTGCGCACGGATGGCTGGGCCGGCTACCTCGTCTTGTACAGCTTGATAGTTGTGACCACTGTTCGTGAGTGTTGTTGGGAAGGTTGGGCACGCGACTGGGCGTATCTGATATGGATCGCAGCGCCCGTCCCCCTTTACTCAACCCTAATCGTCCTTTCCGGTAATCACTCTGACACTCTGTGGAATAGGCAACGTCACTGACCATGAGCAAACAGGTTATACCTTCGGCGCCGTACCTGGTTTCTTTGTCTCGTACGCCGCTGCCCTCTCTGGTGCCGTCGCAGTATTCCTATTATCGCGACACGTCTTCAGGGATGCGATATCGCGCTGGTTCTCACAGTTCGTGTATCTGAAGCGCGTGGTTCGAGCGATCGAGCGACGGCCGAAGCTCCTCTTCCTCATCCGTTTGTGAGTTCGACTCAACTACCGCGGTCAGCTATCCTCAATCTAACGGAATCTTTTAGCGCACCGTTTCCATTCAACGTCTTGAATTCCTTGCTAGCTGCGTGGGTAAAACCTACAGATGGCCAGGAGAATGCATCTGACGAGCATCCAGATCGCCATCCCTCACATGGCAGATGTACACCCTCTGCACCGGCCTCTCCCTCTTCAAGCTCATCGTGCACACCACCATAGGCAGCACCGTCCACTCATTCTCCCGACATTACCTGCATAAACCCCCGGCCAACTCATCTGACCCCGCCATCCCCGGATCACCGGACCCGGAGCCAGAAGAACGCAGCACCCTCACCACAGTCTCCACCGTCGTCGGCATCACCCTCTGTGTCTCGATCTTCCTCTACCTCACCTACGTCGCGCGCAAAGCGGTCGACTCTGAGCTGGGCGAGGAGGAAGAGGACGGGGACGGCGATGACGAGCGCGCGCCGTTCATCGAGCGCGACGTCGAGTGCCGGCTCTCCATGGCGGAGAATCCACTCCGCACACCGCGCTCGGTCTCGCGCCCCCGCGCCTCGCACGACGCTGTCCGGCCGCGCACGTCTTACGACGTCCCTCGTCCGCGCTACAGCGTCGATGCGGATGCAAGGAGGATATAGAATCGTCAGACTGAACAGAGGACAATCATCTTGCCTGTTGCCTCTCTGTACATACTTAGCATGCCCCAATTGGAGTGGGCCTTTGCAAATCCCAGTGATCAGAGGCAAGCAGCAGCCCCGCGTGCTTCTGTACACCATCAGTTCATTCTGCACATGCTCAGCACGCATGTGCGTGCGGAGCCTCGCTGCGACGATCGCTGGAGCCGAACCAGCATGAGCCGCTGGAGTGCGTACCCCAGATTTTTCCGTTTCATGGCACCAACTTTGAGGATCCGTCCGGGCCGGTGCTCCCAATACATGATCCACTTTGTTCCGCGGGTCTAGGCCCATGTGGAAGACATTCACGCGTTTCTCCGAGCGCCAGAGTAACACACGGGCGACAGCGTCGCGCCGTACGGAGAGTAGCCACCCAGTCAGTGTTTGCAGCACACGGCAGGCCGCTAGAAACACATGTGGATGCGTGAGGCAGAGCACGGCAAACCTGACTGCTGCTTTCGGTTGTGGTCAGGCAGAATAAGATTCCGTCCTGTAAGACCCAGGTAAAAAGAAGCACCCTACTTTGACAGCTCCTTTCGATCAGAAAACAAGACAGCAGCTGATGAAAGTCGTGGGATCGCGCGCTTGCCGTCGGCCTTACGTATAGCGCAGTTCACCCGGGACCGAGGAACGAATGTTGGGGAAGATAGCAGCAAATCGTACATTGGAGTAATCCTACAGACACAGGGACACCAGAGAACAAAGATATGAGACAAACAGGAGCGAGCACGAAGAGCAAGAGGGGGTTTGAGCGCAACCCAGGCGCAATCCAGAACGGAGTGGGGAAGATATACATAACTTTAGACTGTGGAGAACGAAGACGAGGATGAAGCGGGTATACGACGATCAACGACGGCGACACTCTGCCCAGGGCGCACGGCGACATCTAGTGCACGAGCTCGCCCCCGACGGCCGTTTTGTGGAAGGACGGCGGCTTCTCGCTCATCGGCATGAAGCCAAAGTCCGGCGAGACTAGTGGTTCAACACTAATTAGCGCCAATGAGCGGCGTGGGGTGGCTAGCGCGGGAGTTGGGCTTACACCGGTTGATGTCGGCCTCGGGTACGCCGTTCGCTGTCACGGGCGGCGTGTTGGCCTGCGAGGACGCGTGCGAGGCCGCTGACATGGAGGACGTCGACGTTGACGGCCGGATCGACGTCGAGTACACGTCCATCGAGTCCATGCCGTTCTGCATGCCACCAGCCGAGTACGCGAAGTCGCCGCCGTGCGAGTTGTTGTTGTTGAAGCCGTAGCTGTCCCCGCCAGGACCACCGCCGCCGTTCGACGTCTGGAGCTGCATCAGGCTTCGTGCCCGGCCCAGGTGGTGCTCGGTGCTGCCGTCAGGCGGCGACGTCGATGGACGGCCGTCCGGGCCGTCGTACGGAAGCGGGTATGGCGCCTGACTGTGACGACGTCCACGTCCGGTGCCACGCATCGCACCCGCCGCCTGCTGGAAGTTTGGCTGGTGCGAGGACCCAGGACGCGAGCCAGGGCCAGGCGACATCTGACGGTGATGGCTCGAGTTCGGGCGCGAATAGTCGTGACCGAAATGCCCGGGCTTTTCATCAAAGCCAGACGCCGTCGAGGCGACCGAGTAGCCGGTGTTCGGGCGGCTATCAGGCGAGGCCGGACTGTGGCCTTGCATGCCACCTGGGAAAGAGCCTCCGTAGGTGTTGACCGAGGGACGAGGGTATCCACCGCCAGACGGGTTCAGGAGCGACGAGAGGCTGCCAGAGTGGTTGCCGGGAGGACCGTTGAAGCCCCACTGGGCCTGTTCGGCAGGAGGGTAGGGGTATGCTGACGGGGGCATCATCATGTCCCTGCCGCCCGGGTGGTGCATGGGGCCGAAGTTGCCAGGGCCGTCCTCGGTCGGCGACATGTGGTGACCGGGAGGGCCATAGCCGGGGTGATGGCTGAACATGCCTCCACCGTGCATGCCGTCGTAATGACCACCGGGAACGTTGAGGGGCGGGATCGCCGAACGAGGGTAGCCAGCCGTACCCCATCCGACGGGTGGGCCACCGTTGGCGTTCATCGGATAGCCACCAGGGGCAGTGTTGGCACGAATACGGCCCCTATGACGTGTATACGTTAGAAAATGGAAAACAGATGCGAGCCGAGCTCACATCTGTGGGCCTGGTGCGTACCCAGCAGCAGCGCGAGGAGAGAGGTTTTGCTGAGTGGCCGCCACAGCGGCTGCCTCCTCGGCTCGACGCTTCGACTTGGGGATGCGAGGAGGGACCCGACGCTTGAAGTTGGCGACGACGTCAGCCGGAGAGTGGCGGTTCAGGGTCGGGTGAGACCATGTGCTCGCGTCGGGGTCGTCGATGGCCGGGTCGACGTTGCGGAGGTTGACCTTGCGCATGAAACCATAGATCTGCAATGTGTCGGTAAGTCGATGTATCATTGTTGTCCAAAGGAAGGACACATACGTTCAGTTGACGAGAGAAGCTGGCGAAGCGGGATTGGCGGTAGACGCTGGGCAAGACATGGATCGCGAGCTGCTCAGGCTTTTCGACGATGATATGCTCGCCCTGAGGGTCCCAGCGAACCATGTGGTGGTTCTCAGGGCGCTCGAGGAGACTAAACATACATAAACCCAAAAGTCAGATCCCATGCGGCACGTCAACAGGGGGCCACAACGACTAACGCATAGAGCTTGGTTAGGAATGTGGCCTGCTGCTTCCCTTCGGGACGCTGAGCAGAGTTGGCGCCCGGGGTCGAGCCTCCCATTTCGGACTTTGGTGCGTCGTGGGTGGGGGAGTCGCCCTCGGGTGAGCTCGGCGTATTGGACGACGTTGACGTCGGGGGGAGGTCGCCATGTCCCGGGTACGCGACATCGGTGTTGAGAGGCGCGAACTGGGCGGCAGTGTCGGCGTGACGAGCGTACTGGGGATGGTCTGGATAGAGGTCGGCCATGGCGAAGCGAGGCGATCGAAGGCGAAGCGCTCGAAAGACGCGAAGCCTCGGTCTAATAAGGCGGGGCTTCGGGGTACTCTGGGTCGTCCGCCGGTCAGCCAGTCACACGTGATCTCATCAGCCGCCTTATCAGTCAACGGTCCCCCTACTTTTTCATTTTCCCCTCTTTGTCGTGGCAGCCATCCCAAGTACACTCTACCCTGTCTTATTTAAGCTAGACATCATGTTTCTCACACTCGCTACTCGAGCGAGGAGGCGTCCGCAACTGACAGTCGGCTAAACGCGCCCCATCGCGCGCGCCCATTGGTCGATCTTCCAAACTCCGCTTCGCGACCAGTGACGGCATGTGGATCGGGCTTTGGTTCATCAACTCACTGCCGAAGCATGCGGTCCGGCTTCTGCTCCCGGTTTCTCATCCAGAGCGCCGTGATGTTCTTGAAATCGTATACAGTCTCCGTGGGAATGACAAATGCACATACGGTAAAAGCACCGAAAGCCGTGAGTGCGCAATCGGTAGTTGACGTGATCGAATAATGTACAGACCCATGTGAACTCTAGACCGTCCACATAGGAAATGATTCCAGGGTGATTATGCAAAAAGGGCGGAGGAGGAGAGGAACGTGAAAGGAGGAAAGGGCAGATGTGATATCGAGACAGCGACGAAAGCAAACCACCGGAACCAAAGAGAGAAGAAGAAATGAAAGGAGAGAGTGCGCAGCTATCATGACTCGCCGTCGTAGTGCAGGGTGACGTTGGAGAACGACTCGAAGAGCGCCGCGTCCATAGGGTCCAAACCGTCGTCCAAACCAGGGGTAGGTGGCACCGAGGGAAGGCCTGACCCAGCGACCGCCAGTATCTCGCCCTTCTCGAGCTGCAGCGACGTTGACTCGTGCATGTGACGGAAGTTGACAGCATCCAGGCCGTTGGAGGAGGCAGGGATGATCTGTAGCAGGAGTGAGCAAAGAGCAGCAGATCGACGGACCCGCGCGCAAAGGCTCACCGGAGGCTGCATGTTACGCAGCAGACCCCAGTTGGTCTTCGCGAACCACTTGTGCTGCTTGACCTCGCTTGCACCGCTACGGCTTCCGAGCCGTGTCGTCTCGCGCTTCTCGAGCAGGCGGTTGATGATGTCCTTGCCAGCTCTGGGAAAATGTCGGCTTGAGCTCGACAAGGAGAAACGATGATACGCACGATGTGACCTTGGGCGTGTCCCGGAAGTGGATCGCACTCTTGACCACGTTGTGGAACGTTTCCTCTCGTGTCCGGCCCTTGAACGGCGTTGTAGCGTACTAGTGCGAGAAGATGCAGTGATAAGCTTATGACGACATAATGAAGGAGCAGCGAATCGACATACCATCATCTCGTGGATCAAGATGCCCAAGGTCCACCAGTCCACTGCGACCGTGTGACCAGAGTTACCGATAACCTCTGGTGCGAGGTACTCTGTGGGGCCGTTGAGCAAATTCCGCGGATGACGTACATGCACTAGCACGTACCCTCGGTGCCGACAAATGAGTTGGTTCGGAAGTCGGCCGAACATACGCGGGTGTCCACCATTGGGTGCTAGAAGCTCAAGGTCAGTGCTCGAAGGTCGAAAAACTCAAGGAGAGAGAACGAACCCCGTTGAGTTCGGACTGCTGAATAGTTGCTGGTCGCCCACCGCTCACGCCAGACTGTTTGGCAAGATCAAAGTCGGAAAGCATGATGTGCCCAGATTGGTGGAGCAATAAGTCTATGGAATGACTGCGTCAAAACTTTCACCAGCAGATAAAAAGACGGATACACACTCTCTGGCTTGAGGTCACGGTAGATAAAGCCCATTAGATGAAGATATTCCAATGCCGCGGTCACCTCGGCCGCGTAGAACCGGGCTCCGTCCTCGGGCAAGCACTTCCCCGGCCGGCTCTGCAAAGCACGGAAGAACTCGCCGCCCATGCAGTACTCCATACAGAAATAGAGGTACTCCTCGGACTGGAAGGAGTGGTAGAGCGTGACGATGAACGGGTGGTTGGAGGTTGCCAAGATTTCTTGCTCGGTGAGGGCACGCTTGATCTTCTTGCGTGCAACCATCTCCTTCTTGGACAACACTACACACACATGAGATCAGCTTGAAACGCGAGTGTCGCTGCTGTAAAACGTACCCTTCATAGCGAAAAGTTTGCTCGTCTTCTTCTCTCTGACCAGGTAGACCTTGCCGACGTCACCGCGACCAAGCATCTTAATCTTTTGAAAGCTGCTCGGGCCGACCTCGACCTGCAAGCTCAGTCAGCACCTGTCCATTAGGTGTCCCGGGCGAGACCGACCTCGCCGACTTTGATCGAGTTGCTCGAGTACGTTCTCCGGAATGCAACCTTGTCCGGTCCGCCTGGAGAGAGGGTAGATACCCTGTCCTTGGACTTGAACTTCTTTCCACTCCATTGTCTGACAGGTTTCGGCCTGACGGGATGTCCTTGTGACGATGTTGAGGACATAGTGTCTGTCGAGGGGTGGCCATTCCCATTATCCGAAGATCGTTGAGTAGCCGTCGGCGTCGATGGCAATGGTGGGACTCCAGGTGCCAGCAGACCATTCTTGGTGGGAGATGCGTGTGCGGATGCAGAGCGGTTGCCGGATGAGAAGAGACCCTTGGTGTTGGGTGCAGATGCGACTCGACGAAGGAAGCGGCTGGCTGAGGCACCAACCGCTTTAGGCGAGAGGGGACTACGAGAGCCAGATGGGGAGTGTGACGCGGTCTGCGGTGCGGGAGTATCCTTGCTGCGACCGCGGCCGAGGGTACGCTGTTTGTCCCCCTTGCTCCGTTTCGGCGCGGGCTCCACCACCCCTGTGGGTGGAAACGTGGGCGGCACAGACGGGGACGTATGAATGACCACCGGAGGCGGCTGCGAGGATTGTTTGGGTGACATGGCAGTGCCCGAGTCGGTGGAGGGAGTCGCGGAGGAGTGGTAGGATGACCGCTGATCAGCCGACAGCGATGTCGGGGTCGGCGATGCACTCGGGGTGGCAGATGCCTGGCTCGGAGACAGCGGTGATGAAGCCGTGTTCAAGTCGAGCTTGAGCTGCGCGCCCCGCGGGGTGGTCCCGTTCGCGTCGAGTTTCCTAGACGACCCGCCCTGGCCAAGGCGGAGGCGGCTCTTCCAACTAGGCGAACTGATGGCCCCCGCGGAAGGCAACTTGCCATCATCTCGTGCCATCTTGCCGGCAGCAGTATCAACCTGAACCGAAAGCGTAGGCATTGGGCTCGGGACTAAAAGTCGGCGACGGACGTGGTGCGGAGGAAGGAGGTCCGCTCTCGGCAGCGGCGGCCTCTAGCTGTGCTGACAGTCACCTGACAAATCCCACGCGTCTGCTCGAGCCTCCCGAGTCTCGACTTCTCTCATTGATTACATACAAAGCTCTCGGCCTCGAGGAGATCGGCAGCGGCTTCATCACGGCCGAAATGGTCTTGGTGTTCTTCCACCGTTGAGCTCGGTGTGCAAGCATAGCCAACAACTTTGGGTCTGTGCCCGTTCCTTGCCATTGGATTGAGTTCGACGGCGATCCCTCTTCCTCCGTCAAGGAAGCCAGGCACCACAAGCGCCCAAGAACACTCTTCCTTACACCTCCACCATGACGACTGCAGACCTGGACCAACAGCAGCGGCTGCGCCAACTCATCGCAGAGAACTCGTACGGCGGCTGGGACAAGGCCTGGTGCGTCCGAACAACGCAGATCTCTTTGGATCCCACGGCTGACGATCATGCACGCCGCAGGAAAGATCGTGTCACACCATGGGATGCGGGCGAGATCCAGATGCCTCTTCGTCACTTGATCGAGTCGGGTGAAGTCGACCTACCCAGGGACAAGGGTCGCGCTCTTGTGCCAGGGTGTGGAAAGGTATGTCTTATTTCGCGTGTTTCTGGTGACACCGCTAACTCGGGTATGTCCAGGGCTACGACGCCGTATACCTCGCGTCATGCCTCGGTCTCGACACTCTTGGCATTGACATCTCTCGCACAGCCATTGAACTTGCCAACTCGTATTGCCACTCCTCTATTTCCGTTTACCGTGTGCTAATCTTACTGGAGGAACCAGCCTTCTCGAGGATGTACCTCACCTTCCCATGGGCAAAGTCACGTTTGAAGCTCGCGACTTCTTCGAGCTCACCGTGCCGGACGACCAACGGTTCGACGTCATCTATGACTACACGTGCGTTATCATTCCCCGCAATGTAGGTTCACATTCTAACAAGCAGCAGGTTCTTCGTTGCAATTCCGCCCAACACACGTCCGCATTGGGGCGCACAGATGTGCAAGCTGATCAAGCCTGGGGGCTACCTGATCACTCTCATCTTCCCGATTGACGAACCCAAGCTCGACGGACCTCCCTTTATGGTGCGCTAGGTTGTCTTTTTTGTTCGGATCTTCTGCTCACGCACGCCAAGGTTCGGCCTGATCATTATTATGGCCCGCTTGGCCCAGGCTGGGAGCCGGTACTTGACAAAGTGCCAGATTTCAGTTCCCCGACGCACAAGGACCGGGAGAGGATTGTTGTATGGAAAAAGGTGATGTAAAGGACCGGTTGTTGTGTGCCAATAGAGTGCTGTATGATGAAGACCGTTTGTGTGCGAACTCGGGAGATTAGATGCAATAGACGCCCAAAAGTTACATCCTCATCTCTTCCCCGACCACCATGGCGTCCGCGTCGACATCCACACCAGCGACGTGCAGAAACCTCGTACTCGATGCTGGACCACTGCTGTCCCTGTCGCCGTTGCGGGGTCTTGCATTGAAGTACTTGACTGTGCCCCAAGTGCTCGATGAGCTCAAAGACCGACGTGCTCGCGAACACTTTGAGCAGCTCGGACTATCTGCTGGCGTCACTGTAGAAGTGAGAGCACCGAGTGGGCTACATCTGGCCAAAGGTGCGTTAGCCATGCGCTACACCCTGGCATGGGGCTGACGCTTGTCTGTAGTCATCGACGCTGCGAAGAAGACAGGAGATTATTCTGTTCTCTCGCACGCCGATCTTTGCGTCTTGGCTTTGACCTTGGCGTTATCCGAGGAGAAGGTTGATGATGTGGAGGATTCTTCTCCTGTGGTGCGTTTTGTTTTCGTGTTTGCAGCCATACATCTGAACATTTATTTGCTTACACGGTTGCAGACATCACCTTCACATCCGGATGCACAACCCAACCAACCATCTTCATCCGACACCGCATCTTCACAGCCCTCTGCTAGGGAGACTTTGGAGGAGCAGATGCAGAATCTAGCTGTGGATGATGAGGAGCAAGTCGAGGACGTGGGAGTGGAACCAGTCGTTGACGACCAGACGAACGACACTACGACCCCTTCGGATGCTCCTGTAGACGCCTCTACCCCTCCAACGCCTCTTTTATCACCAACCAAGGAGACCGAGGACGAGGCTCTGTACGAGGATCCGTCAGACGAAGACGATGGAGAGGGAGAGTGGATCACTCCCTCCAACGTTGCGCTGCATAAGTCACGGGCTCTCGACCTGCTGCCTGCATCGGGAGGCACCAAGAAGACTGGGCCTGTGAAACAGATGGTGGCTGCGTGTATGACAGCCGATTTTGCGATGCAGAACGTATTGCTCCACCTGGGACTCAACCTCGTCGGCGTTGAGGGCAAACGCATACACACGGTGAAAACATGGGTCCTGCGGTGTCACGCTTGCTTCAAGTAAGTCTGAATGAATCTCCTTGTTTCGCTTAGCTCATACTCGGCATTGTAGGATCTGCAAGGAGGCAACTCGCAAGTTCTGCCCATCGTGTGGAAATGCTACTCTGCTCCGTGCCTCTGTCACCGTGGGGCCTTCCAAAGAGCCGGGTGGACAGCCGACGATGCAAGTGCATCTCAAGAAGAACTTTCAATATCGCGTGCGAGGCACAATATACTCGATCCCCGCACCAAAGCCGGGTACTGCTAAGACCGGCACTGGGGAAGGCCTCATCCTCCGCGAAGACCAGTCGGGCTTTGCACGGGCAGCGAAGATGGACGCCAGCCGCCGCGAGCGCGAAGAGCGCAAGATGATGGCCGGTGCGCTGGCACGGGGTGCTCGCGGCGAGGAGGGCGGCATCGTGGTCGGGAGCTGGATGGATCCGGACTGGGTACCTGAGATCATGAGTGTCGGGGCTGGTGGGAAGGGGAGGAGCGTCAAGGGCAAAGGCGACCTGCCCACGATCGGGTACGGCAGGAAGAACCCGAACGAGCGAAGGAGGAAGAAGTAGTCCATTCCACCTGTTGTACATCACTACTGTATGCCCTATGACCCGAGACTCCTGTTCATGAACCGCCGTTTCTGGAAAGACATCCACCACTTGCTCGGGGTACCTGTTCCGTCGGCGTACAGGATGGCGACGAGTCGTGCAGCCAGTTCCTGGCGCACTTGGGTGAGGTATTGGCGAAGGTAGTCTGGACCATAACCCCGTCAGTGCCAGGTTTATACATGCCACAAGGATATCTAACCGGCGTCCTGACGAGACGAGGGTGGTGCATAATGGGAGTTGAGAACGAACATGGCGTCTCCGGGGATAGCAAAGTTATCCACAGAGAGCGTGTTCAGCAGCTTGCCCGCTTCAATCTGACTGGGAGTCGTCTTCGCCGTTCCGATTTTAGCCAGGCAGTCGGAGACATAGAGAATGAGGACGATGAGGAGTCTGTCAGCAGGTCCCTTGATCTCGAAGTTGCGGAACAGGGAGTTGGCGCGGAAGAGATCGAGGGTCTCGTCAATGACATCGTACTGGTCAGCACCCACTGTTTGAAGTGATATGAGTTCACATAATATACCATACTCTCTACACACGCACCAGTCGGCGCTGGCCCTCGGATCTTGGTCTTGATGGGCAGAACGGACATGTTTCCGACCTCCCTCACCTCCGGCTCCTCATTGAACGCAGAATGATAGGCCTGTGATTCATATTTGGGATGATGAGACGTTTGTCTAGCATATTCACGAGTCGAAGACGACAGACCGGCATGATGTTGCGAGATCACACGCGTAAAGGTGAGAGGGCTATGGGACCAGGGTATGCATGCCCAGACACGGGCGCGTGCAGAAATGACGTCCGTTCGTCTACGACCGTCATAAAGCTGGGCGAGCAACGGCTAGACTGCGTCCGAACTGCCCTCGTGCTTTACGCCTGTCATGTCGACCGCCCCCGGCAATGAGCAAGAGGCTCAGAGGTCTCTCCTCCATCGTTACAATGAGGTCCAGCCATCCAGCAAAACTATCTCAAGTCAGCTCCTAGTTGGTTTTGAGCGTCGAACCTATCTGATACATATGTGCAGAGCTCATCAAGCGACTTCGCCTCCTCACCTTGAAGCTGCTTCCTGTGCAGGTCTTGGAAGACGACTTGACGGAGGTCACCAGTCGCGTCATTACCCCTCAAGTTATATCCGCATTCAAAGATGCGGGCGGGGACTTTGTCGAAGCGGTAAGCTAGCTGTGAACTTTCCACGTTAAAGTATACCTAATAAGCGTCTCTAGTTGCCGTACTGTCTTTTGCGCGCCCGTCAGGAGTTCATGTGGGAGGCGAACCGCAGCCCTGCCGACTACGACGAGAACTACGGGCGAGGTATGCACATCACGCACCACTTTCACATCCAGTCATCAATCCTTATGCCTTCACAGCGATGGCCTGTGAGGTGCTTGCTCGCCGGATTGTACACCTGACCCCTCCGGAACGGTTGACATACATGATGTCCAACCGGTACCAAACCGTCGACCGGGACGGAGACGATACCAACCTGGCCAGTGCTCTCGAGGTGGCCGTCGACTCACACTGCACGGTGTTTTTGTCCTCAAATGAGTCGCAAGACAGTGGGTCGAATGCGTCCTACCGGTCAACCGGTCATTAACGTCTTCGCAGTTATCAACGGCCTGTGGAACGGTGAACTGGTTATTCGGCGCAAGCATCACAACCACATGGACTGTGGGTGATCTTATCCTGCCCAATACCTTCCGTATTGATGTGGATCAGACATGGGTTACCAGGAGACATCGGGGTACCATAAAGGATTCTTCGACCCCTCCCGGATGTGTGTGCCTCGATACCAAAACCTTTTCCGGATCTTCGTCTGGTTCTTCTTCCTAGGAGCGTACTCGCAAGCAGGTAAGCCTCGTCGTCTGTGTCGTGAGTACCACCCATGCCGACAATCTTAGTGCGGGAGCCGCTGGACCATCTCAACCCGAAACATGCAAGCCGATGCATGCTCAACACTAAAGGTTTACTAACAAATATCCTAGACGCATCTTGATCCTGCTGAGGTGGTCATGTATGTTCTGGCGCTCTCGTTTGCTTTTGAGGGTGCGTGGTCAAGCTGCAGCTTTCTGAGAGAGTGTTTGATTGATTCGTTTCCCAGATATCCACAAGCTCTACAAGTTGCTTCGTTTTGTGACTATCCGCTCGTTCTCGTTCTGGGTAAGCCGTCCTTGCCTTATAAAAACAAAGCATGTGTTAATGATGTATGCAGCTCATTGTGTCCATCGTCACCGACGGTCTGTTCCTTACGGCCTTCTCGTTCCGTATTGCTGGACTGTGGGCCAGCGCGGGGCGGGACGAGTGGTTGCGCTGGAAGGCGTTCCAGACCCTCAGTTTCATCGCTCCGTTGATCTGGTGAGTCCGACAGTTCGCCCTATATCGATGGCTCCGACCAACTCTCATTTAGGATGAGTGAGTCTTGGAGTGGTTTCTACTCCCAGATTATACTAACGTCTATGTGCCTCAGAGCTCGTCACTGTCTTTGATGGGTACGTCGATCGTTTACCGATGAGCTATTAGACGCTGACCGACCCTTTTTGCAGTTACAAGTGAGCTCGATTTGGCATATTACGTTGTCGACTGAGCTGATATTCCGCCAGATATGTTGGAACCATGCAGGTGACTACATCTATACATGTGGGATGTCTTCTTTGCTTATTGTCGTCAGATTTGCATCGCACGCATGCTCCAGGAGTCCGGTATCTTCTTCGGCGTGTGTAAACCCATATCAAGGTCTTCAACTCATCCATCTCATGATCACCCTTGCAGCTTCTTTCAATCCTCGGCATTGGTTTCGCTCAGGGTTTATATGCACTCGATGCATCCGACGAGCAGGCTGGCTCTCTCATGGACATGATCAACCTCTTGATTCAGGCCTTGCTCCAGTACGTGCTACACTAAGGCTATCCGTCATATCCTCTGACAACGTCCCCCAAAGAGCACCCAACTACGATTCATTTGCCAACAACCCAGCTGGACTGAACTTGTTCTATCTGTAAGCTTGATCAAGCGTACATCCCCGTACTGTGCTGACTCTGCATCAGGTGGAACGTGGCGACTGCTGTGATCCTGCTGAACGTGTTGATTTCGCTGTTCTCGTCGGCGTATGACGACGTAAGTCTTACGGCTACATGAATTTGCACATACATCGATCCTTACTTTTTGCACAGGTGGTCGAGGATGCCGAAGCAGAGTACCTTACATACTTTGCTGCCAAGACGGTGGAGCTAGTCCGTGCACCTGACTCGTATGTCTACCCGGCACCTGGCAATGTCATTGAAACTCTACTCGTTGCTCCTTTCGAGTAAGCACTTCAAAATAGACCTCTGGCAGTTCTTTTACTAACTTTCGTCCAGGCTTGTGCTCAGCGCTAAGACTTATGCCAAAGTAAGCCTATCAGCTCGATGACCTTTTGCATATAACCTGATGAGAACCCAAAGCTCAACCGAGTTGTCCTGTCCATGGTCTACTTTATTCCTCTTGTCGTTATCTCGTTCTACGGTATACATGTTTACTGGCCGTCTCGACCTCATTCTCATCCCCCTGCAGAATCTGTTCTGCGCACACACAAGAACCGGTGGCTTCAAACCTGGTTTCTCAACCGCGAAGACGGCGAGGATGACAGTCAGGAGAACCGGAACCCCGACGTCACGGAGCATCAAGGGATGCAGATCTCATCGATCAAGTTCGAGGATCTCACAAAAGACTTCCCCGACATCACGCTCAGCTCCGAGGCGACCTTGCAGCGGGAGATTCGCGAGCTTCGCTCTCAGTTGGGTGAGGTCCTCCAGCGGCTGGATGCATTGGCGGGTGACCAGGAAGCAAAGAGCAGGAAGGGCCGGAAGAAGTCACGCTCGAACGGTTCCAGAGGCTCTGACTGAGCATAAAATCTCGTGCTGTATCTGATAGACATTCTCGACACGACGCAATACACGTTCGTTCACGCGTCTGAAGGCACGGAGGGTTGAAGCTGTGTCATCACCCCCATAGCTCGTACGAAGAATGGCTTGATCTCGTTGATCTCCATGGCGCATAGGTTCGGCAGCTGGAACGGCCTCAGATATAGACCGCATTTGACGCAAAACACGACGCACAATTAGTGCACTTGCGTCGATCTTCTGCACACCTTCTCGTGTTTTGGCCTGCCGCACTTCTCGCAAATCTTTGAGTAGTGATCGCACTCGATCAGAATTTGGCATATCGTCGGACGCGCTAGTTCCAGGTTGAGCTCCTCTTGCGTCAATGAGATTCGTATCAAGATATCTCACATGTCTAGCAGAATCTTGGCAACTTCAGCGAACCGAAAGGGCAGTTGGCTAAACTCGGGGCGCGAGGTCTCCTGGTTGAACTTGTCTTGCAAGTAGTCT
>LCTX01000381.1:0-19755 GCA_002233555.1 Limonomyces culmigenus | reverse complement strand
GTCGTGGACGGCCAGCTCGCCCCGGCTTCTGCGTGGTGGATGATCGTGCCCAGGGATCAACCTGCGGCGCAGCCCCAGGCTGCTGGGGCTGGATGGCTCCAACGCTTGGAAGGAAGAGCGTGAGTGGTCGCCCTTCCACGAGTGGAAATGAACAACGAGAATGCCTTGTGGGTGACTCAACAGTAGTACGTAAATCATGTCATGTCCCCTCTTGACGGAAGCCCCCAGCCGTTTCATGCCGTCCATTGCGGGTCGTCCCAGGCCATTCCCTCGGGCCTATGCAGTTTCCAGCCGCATCGCGTCACTTGGCCTGGATGAAACCGAGCAGGAACATCTTTGGAATGTAAGCGACGCTTGTGCTTGAGATGACATTAGTTTCGAGGTCAAAGGAGAAGGAAGCGGTGTGACCTCATCGAGGGAGGATCACTTCACAAACCACTTCACAAAGTCACACCTGCCCTTTGAGTCTCCGGCCTCTTGACTTTCATCTTTCTGCATTCGCAGTGGCGAGATTTCACATCATCACATCATCCTTGATAAGATACGCGATTGCCATATATATTCAAGCAATGAAGGTGGGGGGTTGGCACGTGACTGCGCAGCCTCTTTCTCCCACACCACATGCATCATTCTGCTTTCGAATCTCAAGCAGTCGTAATGCATTGAGCTATATCATGTGACTTTTGGCCGATCTGGCCAAGGTTCAAAGAGAAGGCTCGTGGTGCTGTAATGCTATATAAGACTCGGCTTCGAACACGCTCGGTTCCTGGCCCTTCCTCTTTTTCGCCCTCCAGGACCGAAGATGGAGTCTACTAATGACAACTCGCCCGCCGTCCTGCGGATATCGCCTGATACTTGGATCGAAATCTTTCGTGCCCTATCGTGGTCTACAGCGAGCACGGATCTGCTTGCGTGTACCAAAGTCTGCAAGTCTTGGGCTGTGCGTGATCTTTGTTCCTCGTGCAGACTGGGGACACTGACAGTGGTGGTATCAGGAGATAGCCAGTACCGCACTCTATGAGAAGATAACCATTCGCGATTCGCGTGATTCCACACTCCTCGCCCAGAACCTTGTTAGCGACCCGCGCAGTCCTGGCAAATGGGTGCACGAGATTATACTCCTTCATTCTGAATTTGTCGGCCAATCGGTGAGCAGTGCACGGATGCATCTTTCCGCGACTCAAATCATTATTCTCCATTGCCCACAACTGCGCGTGTTCCGCTCCTATGGCCTAAACGATGAGGCTGCGGGAAGCTTCTTAGCATCCATATCTATGGCCACCGGCTCCACTCTGGGGTCTCTAAGTCTTTGCTTGACCAACGACTCGGTCGCCGCACTTCCTATGCTTTCTCGGTTTCGCACGCTCCAGGAGCTCAGTCTTGAATTCGGAGCAACACACAACATACAGATCGCCGACTTGGCTGCGCTAGAGATCGGAAGTTTGCGCAGGGTGAAGTTCCAATGGCCAGAGAAGGGAACGCTGGGGCCAGTAGGATCCTGGATCCTGAGAGGTCGATTCGCAGGTATTCGCCGAATGGAGTTGCGGCTCCCGCCGCTCATAAAGGGCGAACGCACGTTGCTCGGAAACTTTTTCAACGCTCACAAGCATTCATGCATATCCCTCGCTTTGACGTACGCTGAGCCAGATCTGACCAAGCTCAACGCGTATCTGCCCCATGCCGCCCATAACCTCTCCTTCCTCGGGCACATTCCTGGACCCGCCCTTCTCGAGCGCTGGTCACATTATGCCCGGGTCAACACACTGCAAGTTTACGTCTCGTACGGCGCAGCGGAGCGGCTATGGCCGCTGTTGGAAGGACTGGCGAAGGAGACGGTTACATCCGCCCTCAAGGTCCAGATCTCATCGTTGGTTCAATCAGACCCTTTCGTCTGGACCAGGCGTTCTGCTATCAAAACCTACACAAGCTTTGTAGGTCAAACGGTCCAGTATGCTCTCATGCTGGAGCAGAAAGGAGTCGAGATCGTGGATGAGACAGGTGTAGCTATGAAGATGTATACGCCATGAAGATGTAGTCCAGCTTGTTCCAAGCGAGACCAGTTCCGGAGCACGACCTTGCCCTACCCACGCTCGTCAGACACGCTTGGGGCTGTCAGACGCCTCGAAAATATCCTATTTGACATGACAGCAACTTCTTCATTGAAGATCGTGGACAAAGATGAACTCATGAGCGATACCGGCCCAAGCCATTGCGACTTTCCGTCTGAGACAGGAACGCTCCGGAAGTTGGAGCCAACCGGCGGGGCGCACCGCCGCTGGTCGCTGAGTTCAGCTGGGTCAAGCCCGCGCTGCGCGCCGACCGCCAGTGCAGTATTCACCGAGTCTCTGAGAACTCGGAACGAGCTGTTATGAACGAACGGGGTTGCGAGTCCAATCAGTCGCACGACGAATAGTGTGCAAAGAGATCAAATGCGACTGTGATGATGTATAATGTACAAAATGCACCACTGCACCATACGTATGTCTTGACGATACGACACCTCATATAGATTATATCCAACGCTGCCCATGCAAATAGAGAGGAAATGACGGTCGTCTAGCGACTTGACCAGGTCTAGACGGCGTGAGCAAAGAAAGATCACTGAGAACTAATAGTACCACTCACTCTAGCTGGCCGAGAGAGAGCGGAGGGGGACAGAGCGCACGGGCACGCTGCTCCCGGGCGTAATATCGATCGGCACGAGTGGGCGCGCCTGCGCGGGCGGCGGATGGCGGTACCAGCGAGTGACGACAGGGTCGCCGTCCTCAGTGGAGACGGTGGTGACGCTCGAGGAGCTCGGGAAGTGTTGTTGTGTAGGACGCGCGCTCTTCTTCGCATAGACGAACGAGTGCACGGCAGCCGTGCTCCCCGGCGTGAGCGCGAGCCACGGATGCAATGGTGCGGATTGCGGGCGGGGCGGCGGCGCGGCCTCACGAGCGCCGAGGCCCTGGCCGTGCCGGGCGAGCTGGGCGGCGGAGAGCGCGGCGCCGTGGACGGTGCGCCGGCGCTCGCGCCGCGCCGCGCTTGCCTGGACCACGATCCTCGCCGGGGAGTCGGACATGCGCCCAGGGAGAGGCTGAGCGGGCGGCCATCACGGCATCCACCCGGCTTGTGTCGTGCGCAGGATCTGGGGGAAGAGAAGGGGGAGATCGGGTGGGCGAAGTGCGGTTGTACGTCACGACGGGTTTAGACTGCTCCTTGCCCGCTTTCGGTCGTCATCGGTGCTCCTCCTCCTCCTTCCATGTCGCTCGACGCGTTCCTCAAGTCCTCGTCGACAAAGACAAAGCCCGTGCCGGCGCCGCTGGCGACGTCGCAGGAGATCCGGGACCGGTCCTCGCTCTTCGTCGCGCACCTGTTCCGCGCGCGCGCGCTCGACGACGCGCGCGCGGCGCAGCAGGCTGCCGCGCGCCTGCACCGCACGCGGCCGTCGCACGCCATGTACGCGTGGCGCGCGATGGCGCTCCGGCCGGGCCGCGATGGGCTGCGCGGCGCGGACGACTTCCGGCTCGCGGACGGGCGGGAGGACGACGGCGAGCAGTGGGGCGGCGACCGCGTGCTGCGCGTCATGCGCGAGGAGGGCGTCATGGACGCCGCGCTCGTCGTCCTCCGCTGGTAAGTAGGCACTTGCGCGATCGCGGCGGCTAGTGCGCCCCGGCTGAGCGGGCAGACCAGGTACGGCGGCGTGATGCTCGGCCCCGCACGCTTCGCGCACATCGAGACGTGCGCGCGCGAGGTCTGTCGCGACTTCAAGATCGCGGACGAGATGGATGACACGCTCGGCGCGCTCCGCACCCTCGACGCCGATCTCGCGGCCCAGCGCGCGGCCCTCGCTGCACTTGCCGAACCTCCCGCCGCCGACCCTTTGAAACCCGACGATTTGCCGGGGACGGAGGACGACTCGCTGCTCGGCAAGCGCAAGCGCCCCGCAACGGAGCTCCCGGACTACGCGGACCTGCTCGCATCAAAGGACGTGAAGAAGGCGCGCCGCCTCGTCACCGCGCGCGAGAACGCCGTCCGGAGCGTCAAGGCGCTCATCCAGAAGAAGCTGGCCGACGCGCCGCCGGTGCCAGATACGGCCAAGGCCTCTGAGTCTGATGTGGCCGGTGCTCCTGACGCTGGTGCGGGCGAGCCCACTGAAGAGGGGGACACGGAGACTGCTCAGACTGTGATCGAGGCCATACCTGCGAGCAAGGCTTCAAGCGTGACAACAATACCTGGAGATACGGCAGACGAGGACCTTGCGATACCAACGGAACCTGGCAACGACGAAGATGGAGCCGAGTAAGTACCAGATGTGCACAGGTTCTCTCACCCCACCAGACCTCGAACTCAACGATATCTGCATTTACGCAACCCTGATCGATGTATCACATACACAAGTACACTACAGTTATTACATATGCTTCGCCTTTGTATTAGGCTTGGAGCCGACCATGGGAAGTACCGCCGAGATGGAAGACTGAGGACGAGGAGTGTGGGATGCAGCTGCGGGTGGTATGGGGGAGGCCGTAGATGCAGATGGGCCACTTTTCTTGGGCAGTAAACGTTTCTTTCGGGCGGCGGGTGCAGATGGCGGAGTCTCAGTCTGCACGGGACCGGCAGTAGCAGCCGACTGACGGGCCGTACTCCAGCGTCCCAGCACCCGCTGTGAGGACGCGGGCGGCGACGCCGCTGTGGGGACGGAGGGGATACTGGGTGTAGATTGAGCGATGGGGGGGATTGGTGGGTTTGCAGACGCAGGAGGCAGCGGCGTCGGGGCTTGTGTGTTCTTGTCCTTGCCCTTCTTGCCTCGTGGGCCACGCTGTCGAACCGTCAGAAGATAGGTTGATGCAGGCGGAGATGTAGATGCAGCAGATGCAGCAGATGCAACTGGTACACTCGCCGGTTTTGCTGAAGCAGGTTGACGACCACTACCCTTCTGACCCTTCTGAGCGTCTATCAACGCACGCTGCTCTGCAGCGGCCACCGGGTCAAGGCCTAGTTCAACCAGATCGGGCGAGAGCGACTCGGGCTTCCCTGTACAGATCGGCTGGAACTGAAGGAGAAAACTCCGGTCGCATCTGCGAGTAATGTTGGTCAATGACTCGTCCATTACGCAGATGAACGTACACAGGCTTGTCTACTCGGAGCTTCATGGCGGGGCTCATGAACTCTGAGCCGTACGAGACGTTTTCGGTGCCCTGAAGTGCTCTGGCGGCGGCGATCGTGTATGCAAATCCGAATGGCAAAGCGTCTCGCAGGGCAAATGGTGCTCCAGATCCTTTGGGGGGTGACTCTGATTGAGCGGCCGGGCGGGACGTCGAGTGTGAGGCCGGGCGACTTCGATGGCTATCGGATCTCCCGGATGAGGGGTATGACCTGCTGCATAGATGGCCGGCTGGCTGGCTGGTGGCTCCAGCAGCGGGTGATGAGAGCCCAATGCCGTTGACAGGACAGGCTGGGCGGTCGTTCTGGCCGTTTGCCTTCAGATAGCTGGAGCCAAGCGGCTTCCGGCGTGAGATCGTGATACGGGAGATGGGTGGTGTACAGCTGGTGACAACGTCAGGTCAAGTATCACGAGCAAGCGAGAGATGCTCACGAAGTAAATCAAGCATCCGTAAGCATATACATCCCCGGAAGGGACTCTCCCACGATTCCCCATCGTCTCCGGTGCAGTCCATGCGGATAAAGTCGCTTGAGGAGCTGGCGATGTTGTTTGCGGTGCAGAGCCTTCCGCGTCCGCTGCAATGTCGAAGTTGGCCAGTTGCACTCGCCTCGCGTCCGTGATGAGGATGTTGGTCTAATTTATGTCAGTTGACGCATAAAGCTGAAAGACCGCTCTAGTGCTAACGTCGTTGATATCGCCGTGAACTAAAGATTGCTCGTGGAGGTAGGCGACACCTTGCGCTACCCCATCCAGCTGTGTGCCATCAATTCTAAACCGGCACAGGGAGATGACGGCACTCACAACGTGAAGATGATGGCTCTTCTGAACACGTCCATCCCTCATACACACTCTCAGGGTCGTAGGCCATGGGCAGGATACTACCAGGCCGGCAGCTCCGGATACCAATGATGCAGCATCGAACCCAAGAAAAGGCAGGATTGAAGGATGTTGAATTTGACGCCAAATCAGAGCCTCACGGCAAAGACGCTACGAAGTTGTCTATCAGCAGCTCTCTCGACCAGCTCGGCCTTGAGTAGTGAGTCCCGCAACTTACAGTGAATGGATCAGGGATGGCTTCAATAGGCAGAAGCCTTATTATGGACACCTCCTTCTCTTTGTGAGTGCCTCGGTGAATGGATGGGAAGTCTCGCCGAAGAATCGGATCTCCCGGCTCGATCGTGACTCCACGGACCCGCAGAGGAGGAGGAAGCTGCCTGGTCTTGTTCACAATCTCTATCAGCAGGCATAACACAGTCCGACGGGAGGAGTGTGAACGAGGTGCGCTATCAAGCCACTGAAAGTGACCAGTGGAGGCTCAGCATGAACGTCACATCGTTCGAGTTGGGAGTGGCAGATTCACCAACAAGCGGGACACGTTCCCGTCACGATGACCTCCAAGACCTTCGCCCTCCTGCTGGTACCGAATCTCGGAAGCCAAACTCTGCACAAGCGTGTCGACAGATGTGCCGAGCGGCACATCTGTCGCAGACTTGGTCGTTGGGTCCGGCGGCGCGAGTTCCAGTAGGGCTCGACGGATGCTGGCCATATCATCATCCTCAAAGTCCAAGGTATTGGCCCCGAGGATTCCTTCAGCATCGCGTGGGTTAGAGTGAAGAGCCATGGGAGTGATGGGCATGGACGACGAGCGCAAAGGGAATAGGCGCCAGCGCTGCGCCCTCTTGTCAATGTCTGTTGTACAGTTGCGGAGAGAACTCATATGTTTTCTCCCATGTGTTTAAAACCCGGGTTTAACCCGGTTTTAAACCCGGATGTTGGGGGCAGCTAGAAAGTGGTGGGTATAAACCCAAATGCAGTATAGTACAGCAGGGAGGCCGAGGCATGCGCTCGAGATCGGAAATGCAGTTCGTTGAATCAAAATCGAAATGCTGTTTGTCCGAAGTTTCCTCACCTGCCACGTCTCCTACGTCCCATCATGGCCGATGTACGGCTTCGAACTTCTCGAGAGATACGCGCAGATTTACTAGAGCTCCGTGCTCTGCTCTTACGACTACCATCTTCTCTTCCTGTGGCAACCTTCAGCTTTGCCAACTGGACGCCGTCGGGCGAACCTGGAGAAGAAGAAGAGGATGTCAACCGCGAACTTGAGCGAAAGCTCGGGAACCGTGTGAACGGCCTCCAGCTTACCCCTCGCGGCCCAGGACTTGTATCTGTTGTCGACGTTCTGAAGAAGTATATCAGCCAGAACCCGGAGAGCATTGTGCTACAGAAATAGGTTCAAGACCTCACCGCAGGAGCACAGGTCCGTGGCCATTCCTTTCCCATCCCATTTACACGAACTAAAGTCATACTCGGAGGCATGGCTGTGTGCTCGAGGAAGACGAACAGATGAGCGAGGCGACAGTCAACAGCAGTGGAACACCTGCCGACTTACCACCTGCCAGTAGCGAGGTCGATGGCGACGTCATGGAAGTTCCAGCTCCCTCTCATCATCGGAAAAAACGCCGGTCTGTAGACATAGAGCCAAGTGATGCAGAGGACGACACCCCGTTGGCCAAGGCCCCAGCAAAGAGACCCGTGAAGCGGCGTGTCCAAACGAAGGGCAAGGGTCGAGCTCTTGCCATGGATAGCATGACCGAGTATACAGACGCCCCTCCTGCGGCTCCGCCAAGAAACAGAGGGGGTCGGCCACGCTGTACGGAGGTCGACGAACTCTGGGATAGGAAGTACCGGAAGGGTGACAAGGAGTGCAAGGAGGTCTGGGTTTGCAAGGGCCGGGTGAATGGATGCAGAATAACATATGAGTCGCGCAACACGGACAGGCTGAAGACTCACTCTCGCGAGTGTACGGGGCTGTCTTCTGAGGTTCGTGCGAAGCTCAACGATCGCATGGCTGAGCTTGCCCCAAGCACGAAAGCAAAAGCTTTATGCGACCCTCCGCCTGCATCTGCTCCGATCCCGTCGTTTTTCGGAGCGAAAGGTCAAGAAGTTCAAAAGGCCAAAGCACCGCCGCAGCCATCGGTCTACCGACAGGTCAAGAAAGAAGGTGTACGGGTGAAGCAAGCGCAGCACGAAGCCGACGTGGTGGCATTCGCCTCGACATGCGGTGTGCCTCCCTCTGTCCTCGACCATCCCGTCTGGAAGAAACTCGTCAACAATCTCGCGCCCGACATAAACTCTCCTTCTCGATCTACCACCGAAGATGCTTTGATTCCCCGGGAAGCGGCGGCTGTCAGGCAGAAGAAGATCGCATACCTTCGCACGAAGGATCGGCTCTCCATCTCGTTCGACGGCGGTACCATGCGACGCTCGCAATCCAACATAGGGTGCTCGATCACCACAGAGGATGACGAGGTCTTCTTCTTCGACTGCGAGGATGGCACCGGGCATTCTCATACTGCCGAGTATTACTTCAAGTTTCTGGTTTCGGTACGTCTTTGTCCTTTCAGTCACCACATCCCCAATGCTCACTATCACTCTTCTATAAGGTCATAGAGGAGATTGGGCTACTTCGCTTCCGCTTTATCTCATCAGACAGCACCGGGAATACTGCGAAAGCGCGACGCCTTGTGAACGCGAAGTACGAGTGGATTGCTATCCTCCCCGACCCCGCCCATGTCCTCTCTCTGTTCTGTAAGGACACAACGAAGATGACCGTATTCAAGGAGGTACGTTTAGACTTGTGTATCGAAGAAGAAACTATGATCTCTTACTTATGAATCCGTGCAGGATGTCGCTCAGTCGAAAGACATCATTAAATTTGTCCAGAAGTCGACGGCGACGCGATACAAACTCGACAGAGAACGCAAGAGGATGGGTATCGGTCGTGGTCTAGTCGCTTTCGGCAAGACAAGGTTTGCGACAGCTTACCACTCCATCGAATCGATCCGTCGGGTGTATACGGCTGTCCAGAAGTTATGCAAGGATAACAAGATTAGGATCAAGGTAATGCCTTTCTCCTTGTTTCTTTCTCTGTGCTCACCACCTAATTTCGATCGATAGAACGCAGAACTGACCAGTCTCTTCGATGAGGACTCCGGCGTCACATCGCGAGACTTCCGCTGGAACGTTGAACGCTTCAGCAGGATCTTGGGTCCGACGGCCAAGTGCATTGCCATGCTAGAGTCAACGCATTCCACCCCAGGCGATGTCTACCTCACGTTCCTTGCAAACGCAGCTGCTCTTCACGAAACGCTCACGCGAGGCAACCTTGGTCTCAAGGTCGAGGATCTCGAGGCCATTCGTAGGAGCTTCAACAAGCGATATAACGGCCTCATCAACAAGAATAGCCACGACATCTACTTCACGGCCTTTGTCGTTGACCCTCGTAAGATGTTTCTTTTGCTCATCGTTGTTTCCTTTCAATATTGACGTAAATCAGGGTTCCGAACGGCGGGGATCCTCGCCGATCTGAATCCTCTGCATGCTGGGAGGATTAGGATTGCATCGGGTATGAACACACCTCAAGACTCCCTTCCCGAGAGCCTCAAGCGTGCACAAGTGTACTTTCTCAAGATGCTTCGTATAGAGTGCGAGAAGGCTGGATACATTCGTAGCTCGGAAAGCACTACTTCATTGACAGCATCTGATGCTTGCGAGCTTTGCCCACCCTGGCTCGAGGTAGGAGCGGACCACACTCTGATAACTCGTCTCAAGAGCAGCTCCTGCTATTTGTGAAGGGAGTCTACCCTTACAATCAGATATGTCCGCGAGAAGGCGAAGCTCGTGGGTGGTGGATTGAGACCGACAAGAACCCCGATGCCCAACCTCTTTCAGTAAGTTCGATTTCGCCTCTTATCTCGGGTATTTGATTTAGCTCACGTACTTTCTAGTCTCTAGTCCGGACAGTCTATGCTGCTACTCCCAACTCCATGTCGGACGAACGCACTCAGTCAGTGTTAACATGGATCAACACAGCGCTTCGAAACCGACAGAAGGTCGCGACAGTCAGCCGGATGGTCCAGATTCGCCAAAACGTCCTGTCCGATCCGAAGGTCTGCTAATCATTGTGGCTCATCAGCAAATTTGCGAACTGACGGTGTTGCAGAATCGTCCGAAACGGCTCGTTGAGCGGCGGCGGCCCTTCGTCAAGTTTCGGGACCTGGAGTCGACCATCTTCCACTCGTCGCGACACCTTCGACATCGGGATTCTCAACGATCAACGATCTCGAGCACTCAGCACGACGAGGGATACGATGCTTCCGATGAAGATGAAGACTTCGATCCTCTCAACTTCACTGACAGCGACTCTGATTTCGACACCGACGTAGAAGACGCCGAGGAAGATATTCCTTTCGACAGCTCAGATGTATTCGCCCAGTTGGACAAAGAATTGTCCGAGCTTCGTCGAGAAGTTCTTTTGGACTACCTTGCAGACACTCCGCGCCCAGCTCTCCTCAACGCTCGCATGCCGGTGGCCTCAACGAGTTGAGCCACCGCTCCAATTCTGCCTACAGCTCCCTTGACAGATAGTAACTGGATCTGAGATTTACCTTGCCCTGTAGTACTATACATGTATACATCATGTAATCGCGTTTCTTACCGGTTTAAACCCAGTGGGCTAAAACCCCTCGAGGAGGACGGCCGGGTTTAAACCCGGGTAAAACTCTCTGTGGGTTTCCTCCGCAACCGTAGTCTGTTGCCGCCCATGTCAGCAGATTCGACGCCTTCTGCCAGCTCCGGGTCCGCTCTCTCTGCCGACATGAATTGGAGAGCAGAAGATTTCTAAGCAACAAGTACTCTCGTCCTTCTTTGTGACATCTGCTTGCACACTATCCTCGTCAAACCTCGTCCGAATGCCGACCCTCGTGTCTCGGATGGCATGAGCTCCATCCCCATTCATTCAATCTCTATGTGACCAATCAGCAATATAATGTCAGCTCTGGTCTTTCCTGTAGTGTTGGACTATGGACGGCTGGTGGCAGCCGGTCAGGTTGTCCCGGCCGTGTGGCCAACCATAGCTAATCAGCAATCTTCAACTTGAATCTTCGGTATGTCCGCATCGAGTCATGTTTTGCATACACCTAGTGGAGATAACAGATACAACTGGGTCATTGCGTTTGACTTCCCCTAGGGCAAAACATTCCATAAGTCCTTCTCATTACTGGGATTCCTGCACGTATAGGAGGCGAATCCCAACAAAGGAGAGGATTACGGCAAGAAAAATGTCGAGCTGATCACCAACATGATGAAGGGCGCGGAACCTCATCTGGTCGAGGATATCATTGCTGAGGATCTGAAGTGAGGGGCCATCGTGGCCCTAATGTTTGGTAGAAGTATGGATTCGGATGCAGTCATTGGATTATCTATGCCACAAGACATACAGATAGATAGAAAGTAAAGCCATGAGACCACTGCCAGCAACGAGGAAGCAGAAAGTTCTGATACCATCAAGACGGGCGCCTCGGTCTGGACTAGGGCCGCCTGGGGGTTTGTGACGTAACACCACGGTCGCAGCTGCGGCCTATCAACTTGAGTTAGCACACTTGTGAATTTCTGAGATGCCAATCGTACGCACACCCTCGTACACTGGAGCAGTTGCAACTGAAGCGCCTGCCTGGTGACGTGGAACCCAACCACGCTCCCGCAACTCGATTGTTTCCTGCAAAGAGAGTACAATGAACGGACTGGCGCGACCAATGAAGCTCTTATCCATACCAGGAGGATGTGCCGAATACGCGAGCTGACCTTGGGGTTCTTGCTAAACTCGCGCATGCGGCCAAAGTAGACGTCCATGTATCGGCCCGCGCGCGGCGTCTCGAGGAGCTTGCCGACGGTGGTGAGGAGCTTACACACGCTCTCGATGTCCTCCTCCTTGGGGTTGTCGACATTGCTCAACAGCTTCTTCACACACTCGTGCATGATCCGCTCGGTGAGCATCCGCAGCTTGAAGAGCTCGCCGATGAACTTGACGAGGCCGAGCCCGCGGCGCTTGGCCTTCTGCTCGGCGTAGTACTCGTCCGGGTAGAGCGCGATCTCGTCCTCCTTCGTGTCCACCTTCGCGGCGAGCACAGCCGCGTCGTCACAGGCCTTGGTCTTGACGGAGGCAACCGCAGCCTCACGCAACACCCACCCGCGCTCAAAGTCCTCCTGGCAGCGGTTGATGAGGTACTTGCGGAAGAGCTGGCCGCCCGCGATCGACTTGCCCTCCGGGCTCCGAATTCTCTTGTCCTGGATATCGGGAGAGATATGCTCCATCATCTTCCGGCACAGAAGCGCATACGTCTCCGACCGTAAGGCCCCGTCCGTCGCCTTGTCGAACACGATTCGGATGACCTGAATGAGCGTGCGTCCATCCTTCTGACTCTCTGCCTTGTTCGCCCACACGATGACCTGGTCCGAGATTGACTCAAAGTTCCTGATTGTAAGCTTGTTCAAGAGTGCGGTGACTTTGCAATGGACGATATATGGCGAGTCTCGGTCGTCCTTCGCCCTGCGCCGCTGCGAATGCGGTGTCCACGCGTCCGCGGCCTTCTGAAGCGGCTTGACGGTCCCCAGCGGCAGGTCATCCGCTCCGATCAGTACGTTCGCCGGCGGCTGCAGGAGCGCGGTGACTTTGCCGTGGACGATAAATGGCGAGTGGATGTCGTCTGTCAAACTACGCTGCTGCTGTACCTTCCGCCTTTGATCAAATAGCATGTTTGCGGTCCTCTGTGCAATAATTAAGGTATGGCGTTAAATATCATGATCCTGATCACCTACCGCAATCATGACTTGCATTTGACGATCAACTTCGGGATGGTCGCTGACGTCCCGAAGACAGACCAGATAGACGTTCATTTGCGAATAGTTACGGACCGAATATAGACGTCTTCCAACAGCCATAAGGAGTGTGCAGAGCCGCTCGATTTCATCGTTCCGTGGATTCTTTGGGTTTGGAAGAAGCCTCTGCATGCACCCATGCACGATCCGCTCTGTGACCATGTCTACCTGGAACAACCCATTGATAAACTTCACAATGCTGAGACCGCGGCGTCGCGACACGCGTAACTCGGTGGACTTCTCGGCGCTGGTGACCTGGTCAATCCCGTCGTCATCAGCCCAGGCCTTGACCGTCATATGTTCAAAGTCCTTTTGCACCAGTGAAAGAATATGCCTAGTGAAGATGCGGTTCGCGCTGAGAGATGTGCCCTTCACAGTCTTGATCTTTGCGTCCTGGATATCTGGCGAGACACGATCCAGCATCCTCCGAAGAAGCTGCGCATACACATCGGGTGCATCTGCTGCGTCAATAGCTCGCGCATGAATCAAATCCAGAAGGTGATAAAGGTTCGAAGATTCAGGGAAGTCATTCATCAATCCGATGAGCCGGCGAGAGACGGTATCGAAGTTTTCGTTCGAGATCTCGAGCGTATCGAGCAACGCGTCGACTTCTTGGTCGGCCATGGTTGAGAAGTGGACCCAGAACACAGATCGAGGTCACAAACACCTCTAGAGGACTCAATGAAATATGTTGGAAGACGACACTCGTACGGGCACGGGCAGAGAACAGGGTTTTTGAGAGGATCGTCGCATGCAAAGTGGAAGGAGCAAGTGCACCGCCACCGTCCGTCCTTCCCCTCTTCCTTTCCACTTTCGCACAGCTTGCTTGTGCCATGACTTCAGATTCTTTCTCGCGCATGCCGGGACACGCAACATGCGGCCTCACGAGAACGAACACGCAGCGGCGCGGAGCCTCGTCGACCGGCCGCCTGCCTGTTGTCGTTCCCTGACCTCCCTCCGTCACCTGTGATTGCATTGTCTCACCTTTCGCCGAGCATGGTGGCCTCCGCTCACTCATCGGACGACGGCTTCGATCTCGTTGACGAGGAGATCGAGTCCACGTTCATCCGTGACGACCAGTATTACTTCACGGATGTGGTGATACTGGTGTGTGAACGAAATCATCATGGCTTCGAGGCCACTGATCGCTCTTAGGTTGAGACTACGCTTTTCCGGACCCCGCGGGCTGTTTTGGCACAGTCGCAGAAGTTCCAGGATAACGTTCTGGCTCGCTGCCACATGGGTCATGGCCTGAGTGACACCCGGCCTTTGCGTCTGGATGGGATCAAGGCCCTCGAGTTTCGTCAACTTCTCCGGATCTTACTTCCTCTGTAAGTATTGCTTATCTAGTAGACAGCTATATGCTAATGTACTTGAGTCTAGCCAACACGGTGTCGCTGCTGACTTCACAGTCGATGAAGCCATGGCGGCTCTCAAACTTTCCACGCTGTGGAGCTTTGCGTCGGTTCGTGCGTCGGCTATCGAAGCACTATACCCGCATGCCGCAGTAGATCCGATACTCAAGATCATTGCGGCGTGCAAGTATCGCATCCTCGACTGGCTGGTGCCTGGACTTGATGCGCTGGCACAACGTGACAATGCTCTCGCGCTAGCGGACGTCACTCGGCTGAAGGTTCTTGGTGACGAAGACCTGGTCATGGATTTGGTCCTCAAGATTGCGCTCGTCCGTGAGAGCTGCGTTCATCTGCACCCCTGGCAACTTGTCACCACACCTCCTCCCACATCTGCTCCTCATTCACCATGCTTCGACCACCAGCCGTGTCATCAACACGACATATCCACTAGATGTGCTGGTCTCAATCCACCGGATCGACGGGACCACGATTTCACCCCATACATCTGCGCAGTATTCGACTGTCTACCCGATGAACGCCAAACCGAACACGTGGATGAAGAGCGCCGGCGCTTGGTGGACGAGCAAGAACCCGTAGCCCTGGAGACGCTGCGCGAGGAAGTCGACCAGGGTTTCACAGCCAGTGCCACACCTGACGCTGGAGTCGGATCCGATGCCCTCGCCGATATGGAGTGCCAGGAGCGACCAGCTTCCGACACCACTGCCGAGGTTGATCGACGCACCGATGCCCCGGCTGACGGAGAGTGGGAGGCCCCCGAGTGGGAGCTTCGCAGAGCAGCTCGCAAGGCCGAGAGGAAGGCATGCCGTGCACAGCGGAGGGAGGAGGCCGCGCGGGAAGCCCAGGCTGTGGCTGAGGCTGAGCGTCAGCGCCTGGCCCTCGGCGAGTCCATGCGCCTGGCCGAGGCCGAAGCCGCTCGCGTCAAGGCGGAAGTCAAGGCGGCCAAGCTCGAGGAAAAGAAGATGCGCAAGGCTGCCGAGGCGGAGGCTGCTCGAGTCAAGGCGGAGGAACAAGAAGCCGAACGCCAGCGGCTCGTCGAGGAGCAGCGTCAGGGCGATGAGGCAGTCGCAGCCGCAGCGGAGGCGGGTCGCCTTCTGGCCGAGCGAGAGGAGCTCGAGCGCCAGCGCGTTGCGGCGGAAGTGGAGCACCGCCGCCTCAAGGACGAAGAGCGACTCAAGCTGGAAGTTGAGGAGAAGAGGGTGGCGGATGAGAAAGCGGCGGCAGTAGCCATCCGCGTCGCCGAGGAGGCAGAGGCCAAGCGGCTGGCCGAAGAGGTAGAGGTCAAGCGCCTCGCCGAGGAGGCTGAGATAGATGCACAGCGCAAGGCCTCCGAGGCCGCTGCTCGCCAGGCCGAGGCTACCGCTGCGCAGCATGCCGACGCCGATCGTCTCGAAAAGGAGCAGGCGGAGAAGAACGGCAAGGGCAAGGGCAGGGAAATCGAGGCACATAGCTTCACTGGTATGTCATCTCACTCGTCCATGAAAATGTAGACTAAGATTGTTTAGGCCCTCTGCCACCAACCGAACCTCGCAGTCGACTCTGGTCGGATGATCCATGGGACCCCAACCCAATCCGGTCACCCGCCTGGGGTTCATTCTCCGAATTGGCTGAAGCTCCCCCGGCACTATCCCCCAAGGACCAAGCGAAGGTAGACGTCATCATTGCCGAGCTTGAGGCCGCCCAGCGCCATCTCGACGAGGCCACCGCGACCGCCAAGCCGCTCGAAGACACGGCCCAGGCCTACAAGCTCGTGGCTGCCACTCTCGAAGCTGACGCCGTCACTGACCCGTCCACGATCGCCGAGGCCACTCTTGCGCGCCGGAAGGCGACCGCACTCGACAATATCGCTGCGCCACGCGTGAAGGAGATGAGGAAGGCCACCGCTCGCCGCGATGCTGTCAAGGACCGGCTAGAGCGTCTTCGAGCCTCTTTCGTTGTTCCCGTCTCAAATGGCGCCGAAGCCGCGACGCCTCCGACGGCTGGCTCCTCGACCGGTCCTGCTCACCATCTCGATGGTTTCCATCTGTTCTGACTGTCTTTGCAGGCAAGAGCACGACGAAGGATCTTGAGTCAAACAAGAGCACGACGGAGCAAGCTCAGGTCAAGCCAGCGCCCAAGAAGAAGAAGAAGGCGAAGAAATAGGAGCGATTGTCGACCTTGAGTCTGGCGTCGAGCGGGGAAACATCTGGCGAAGGTGGGACTCCCGGCTCGGTCTCCGCATACAGCAGATATCCACGAATTCAGCATCATGTACAACATCTCCTTGTTCGATTTCTTGCCCTGTCAATGTATCTGATGTAACTCAGGCGCTCGTGTTCGCACAGGTGCTTAATTTTGTCTCAATAGCGTGAGTGAAAAGGATATTGACTATTGTCTCGACTTGGAGAGCACTATGTATGCACCAGCCGCAAGAACGCTTTCACGCACTGCATCCCCGCCTCCATGTCGGGCGTAGAGCGAGGCACGATGCGGACGAATGCGCTCCCACGCGCAACGGCATGCTCTCACGCGTTCACACGCCCGTCGTCCACACCACGAGCGTCCGCGGGGTTGACTTGTGAGGAGCACAGAGTCCTCGACGAGTAAGTTATCGTTTGGATCGCGGGTTACGCGACGCAGGGTCCTCAACCCCTTGGGATCGACGGATCGTTGGGCGTCCACACTCGGAGTCGAAGAGAAGGTTTGAGTGATTGCACCGCCACCGTCCGCCCCTTCCTTTCCTCTTCCTCTCTAGTTTCGCAAAGCGCGCTTGTACCATGCGCTTGGTTTCGCGCTCGCGGACGTCAGGACTTGCAACATGCGGCTTCAGGAGGACGTACACGCTGTAGTGTGGGATCTGGCTGGCCAGCGGTCCTCTTGCATCTTAGCCTTTCTCCTTCATCTCTGCTGCCCGCCGTGCCCTTCGACATGGCTGCATCTGCTGCGTCCTCGGACGACGGTTTCGATCTTGAAGAGGGCGCTGAGCTGCCTGAGCTCGTGCGCGACGATCTGTATTATTGTCAGGACATAGTGATCGTGGTGCGTGGTCGTAAAGTTCACCACGTCGGAACTTCGTACGGCTGACTTGTTTTTAGGTCGAGCGAACACTCTTCAAGGTACCTCGCGTGATTCTCTCTCAGTCCAAGAGGTTCCAGGAGCGTTACCTCGTCCATCCTGTCAGCTTCCTTGATCCCCGGCCTTTGCGGGTAGAAGGAGTCACGGCGTACGAGTTCAAGCAGTTTCTTCGCATGCTCTTCCCATTGTGCGATAGTTTCACTTGTCAGATGTTGATGTGCTGACGGGCATGATTTCAGACAACACGGTGTATGCGTAAGCTTGGAGGTCGACGAGGCCATGGCGGCCCTCAAGCCCGCAACCCTCTGGGAGTTCGCCTCAGTTCGGTCTTCAGTCATCAAAGTGCTCGCTCCCTACGGCGATACCGATCCGATCCTCAAGATTATCGCCGCCTACAAGTTCGGTATCTTCGGCTGGCTCGTTCCTGCTCTTAATGCCCTGGCGCAGCGTGATCAGCCACTCACGTTCGCCGAAGTTGCTCAATTCAAGGTTCTGGGAGACGCGGACGTGGTGATGGAGCTGGTGCTCAAGATCGTGTCCGTCCGCGAGAGCATGACGCCTCGAAGCTCCTCGCAATCTCCAACTGCGACCTCTCCTCTATTCGACACGCGGCCACCGTGCTTCTACCACCACCCATGCCACCATCATGGTATCTCCACCAGGTGCTCCGGTCTTGGCCCACCTGATCGGCAGGTGTACGGCTTCACCGACCACATCTGCGCCATATTCGACTGCCTTCCTGATGGTCGGCAATCCAAACAAGTAGGTGATGGCGAAGAGCGGCAAAACACTGTGTCGACCGAGGCGCCATACAAGGAGGCCGAGCAAGAACGTAAGGCTGGAGCTACATCCGATACTCTCACCGAGGAGCAGTCAGGTTCCGACACCACCGCGGAGCCCGACCACCACACCGAAGCCCCGGCCAGCGGAGGGTGGCCGACTCACGAGCGGGACCTGTGCAAGGCGCAACAGGATGAGGAGGCGCGGGAAGCAGCTCGCCTCGCCTCTGAAGCCGAGACCTTGGGCGAAGCGCAGCGTCAGCGCCACGCACTTGCGGAGACTCAACGCCTAGCTGATGCTGAGACTGCTCGCGTCGAGGCGGAGGTCAAGGCGGCCAAATGGCAGCAGTACGCGGAGAAGAAGCGTCGCAAGGCGGAGGCGGCTGCCCAACTCAAGGCGGAGGAAGAAGTAGCCAACCGCCAGCGGCTCGTCGAGGAGCAGCGCCGTGCTGACGAGGCGGCCGCTGCAGCCGCGGCGGAAGCCGCTCGCCTTCAGGCCGTGCAAGAGGAGCTCGAGCGCCAGCGCGTTGCGGACGAAGAAACGAAACAGAAGCTTCAGGGGGAGCCACTCATGAAGCGTGAGGCCGAGGAGGAAGCGGCAGCGGAGGCCAAGTGGTTTGCTGAGGAGGCCGCACAACGCGAGGTTGTCGAGCGTGCGGCTCAGCAAGGCGAAGTCGATCACGACGCGAAGGAGGCTAAGCGGAAGGGCAAAGGCAGGGAGGTCGCGCCACCAACAGAGACTACTCCAGGTTCGCGTATGGTCCTACTTTCGCGAGCACGAATCTGACTCTTGATCAGGGTCGCTTCCACTTCCTCAGCTCAGCACGCCGTTGTGGTCGGATGACCCGTGGACCCCCGAACCGCTCCGGTCGCCCATGCACAAGTCTGCCTCCGAGCTCTTCAACGCACTCCCTGCTCTGTGTGCTGAGGATAAAGCGGCGCTCGATGCCATCACCGCTGAGCTAGAGACCGCCCAGCGTGATCTCGACGAAGCAACCGCGATCGCCACGCCGCTCGAGGAGACGGCGAAGACGTACGATGCCGCAGCTGGCGCGCTTGAGGATGCTGCCGGCGTTGATCCCATCAAGGTTTCGGACGCCAGTCTCGCGCGCCGTAAGGCGATCGCACTTGCCAGTATTGCCGCACCCCGTGTGCAGGCGATGAACGAGGCCACTGCCCGCCGAGATGCCGTCCAGGCTCGGCTGGATGTTCTCCGATCGGCCCTTATATCCACGACGTCTATTGTCCGCCCGCCCTCGCCACCACCACCGGTAGTTGTACCTGTACATCCATCTCCGGTAGCGTACATGTCCAAGGCGGCTAAGAAGAAGGCGAGGAAGGCGGCGGCGGCAGCGGCTGGTTGGTGACTCGTCCGAAGGAGCTGGGGGTTCAAGCTTTTTAAGCTTAGTATGGCAGCTATCTCTACGGTTCTATTTGTTGATGTGCGAATGTTCAACCAATAGAGAATTGGTTACTGAACGGAATGGCTCCGAAGATGGGCGCGGAGATGTGCGAAGTGCAAAGCGGTCGACGCAGGCGCCCAACAGCTTGCAACTCTCTCGTCCCACCAGGACTGCGTGATTCTCCTATCCAGTTAGATACGAGAATTGCTCAGCTCTGGACTGCCGTGAGATATGGCTATAATGTCCAGCTCCTCCTCCGAAGACGGCCGCGACGTAGTGGC
>LCTX01000376.1:0-19859 GCA_002233555.1 Limonomyces culmigenus | reverse complement strand
TCCGGCATGCCGTCGTGCACAGCAGGCGCCGAGTGATCGCAATGGCGGCCAAGCAACTATATGCTCCGAGGGCGGTCCTACGCAGGCCCTGCTTTTTCTGGTTGACGAAGGCTCTGGTTGACGAAGGAAGGAGATCGCGGACACTTTGGGAGTGCACGTGGAGAGGATGTAGGCGCCTGACGTCGCGGCAGTGCTTCGGGGGACGAAACACGCGGCGACGGCGAGTCGGGGAGGGCAGGCCGCGCGATGATCGTAATAGATCGCATCCACAATCGCGGGCGAGTCGGCCCATCGCGTTTTTCCGGGCTGTGAGCGAGCGCCCGAATCGGGGCAGGCAGGCGGACGGTCCAAGCCAGATCTGCGCATCATCGTGGCCCTTGTCCCTTCCTCTCTCCATCGCGTTGCATGTCCGGGCGGGAGCGCGCGCACATGGCGAACGACGACTTTGATCTCCCGCGCTGGTCCCAGCCGCAAGGCGGCGAGCCCGCCTTCTCGCCCGGCCCGTACGGCGGCGGCAGCATGTATGGCGGCGGCGGCGGCGGCGGCGGCACTCCGGCCGCGCTCCTGCCGGGCTCGGCGACCCGGCCGCCGTCGTCGTCGCGGCAGCCGGCGCGGCTTGCGCACCTGCTCGATCCCGCGCCGCCCGAGCCGGGCCAGGGCGCGAGCCTCGGGCGCTCGACGTCGCTCGGCGGCGCGGCGCTGTCGGCGCGGCGGCGGCCGGGCCCCCCGCGCGCGCAGGACGATCTCGAGGGCGCGTTCCACGAGGACGCGGAGATGGGCGGCGCCGCATACACCCCCGCGGCGTACTACTCGCCGCAGCAGCCGCCCGCGGACCCGTACGCGGACTCGTACTTTGGCGGGAGCCCCCGCCGCGCGCGCGACCCGGCCGGCGCGCGCGCGCCGCTCTCCCCCGCCGCGGGCCACACCCCGCTCGACCCGTACTCGCCGCAGCAGCAGGCGCACACGTACTCGCCCGGCAGCGGCTCCGGCGGCGCGTACTACGGCGCGCCGCCGCCGCCCCGAGGCGGCGCCCCCGTCTCGCCGTACGCGGCCGCGCACTCGCGTGCGGGCTCGCGCGTGCACGCGGAGATGACGTCGCCGCTCGGGTTCGCGACGCCGCCGGGGACCGCGCAAGGCGGGTACTACGCCATGGACGTCTCCACGAGCCCGCAGCCGCCCGCGCACCTGTCCACGCCCGCGCACCACGCGCACTCGCACTCGACCCCGAGCACGCCGCTCTCACACGCCTATTCGTACTACAGCCAGCAGCAGGAGCACGCCATGCCCGTCGACATGCCGCCGCCCCCGCCGCCCCCGCCCCAGCGCAGGCGCGAGGGCTTTAAGCGTGTCCGCGATGCCCGCGATCTGCAGCCGAACCTCAACCCAACGCAGGCGAACCAGCGCATGGACCACGTTACAGGCGAGATGCTGACGGTTAGTGATAATAAGCTTGTGATGGGATCGTCATCTAATCGGACCACGCATACAGCCGTTGAAGCAATTGACGACGCAGCTCGTCGAGACGTACCGGCTCTGCAACCCAAACTTCCGCTACGAGAGCTCGCAGAACCCCCGGCGTGTGCTCACAAAGCCAAGCAAGCCCGCTCACAACGAAGGCTTCGACAACGAGGACTATGATTATATCCTCTATGTGAACGATATCCTTGGGTCCGAGGAGAAGGATCGGCGAGTACTCTTCCCGATCAGTTGGATGTATGCTGACGATGCGACCAGATATGTGATCTTGGACATCTTGGGTCAAGGCACGTTCGGCCAGGTGGTCAAGTGCCAGAACGTAAAATCGCACGAGATCGTCGCCGTAAAGGTCGTCAAGAACAAGCCGGCATACTTCAACCAGAGTATGATGGAGGTGACCATCCTCGAGCTGGTACAGATACCTTTCATTCCCGTGCAGTGAACCCCGCTGAAGCCGGCCGCAGTTGAACAAAGAGTGCGACCCGGACGACGAGCACCACATCCTGCGCCTGCGTGACTCGTTCATCCACAAGCACCACCTCTGCCTCGTCTTCGAGCTGCTGTCCTCGAATCTGTACGAGCTCATCAAGCAGAACCAGTTCCAGGGGCTCTCCATTCAGCTCGTCAAGGTCTTCACCTCGCAGCTCCTCGACGCGCTCACCGTCCTCAAGGACTCGCGCCTCATCCACTGCGACCTCAAGCCCGAGAACATCCTCCTCAAGTCGTGCGTGCTGCGCTTTTCTTGCCACCCCCGTGACTGACGGAAATCTGCAGGCTACAGAGCCCGCAGATCAAGGTCATCGACTTTGGGTCGGCGTGCCACGAGCGCCAGACGGTGTACACGTACATCCAGTCGCGCTTCTATCGCTCGCCCGAGGTCCTCCTCGGCATCCCGTACACGGCCGCGATCGACATGTGGTCGCTCGGGTGCATCGCCGTCGAGCTCTTCCTCGGGCTCCCGCTCTTCCCGGGCACGTCCGAGTACAACCAGATCACGCGCATCGTCGAGATGCTCGGGTGCGTGTCGCCGTCTGATCGTGACGTGGCCACTGACCCGCCTGCCGCAGGCTGCCGCCCTCGCACATGCTCGAGCGCGGCAAGCAGACGTCCCAGTTCTTCGACGTCGCGGTGGACGTGTACGGGCAGAAGAAGCACCGGCTCAAGAGCCTCGAGCAGTACGGGCGCGAGCACAACACGCACGAGCAGCCGGGCAAGCAGTACTTCAACGGCAAGAGCCTCGGCGAGATCGTGCAGAATACGCCGCTCCCGCCGTTCAAGAGCTCGCGCCAGGCGCACGAGACCGAGAAGGAGCTCAACCTCCGCCAGAGCTTCCTCGACTTCTGCCAGGGCCTGCTCCACATGGACCCGCTCCTGCGCTGGACGCCGCCCCAGGCGCGCGCGCACCCGTTCATCACGGGCGAGAAGTGGACAAAACCGTGGCAGGTGCGTAGACCGTAGCACTTGAGGGGCAGCGCTGACCGGCCGCACGCAGCCGACGCAGGTGACGATGCCCGCGCAGCCGCCGGCCGCCGCGAGCCCGGCCGCGGACGCGAAGCGGCCGTACGGCGGCCTCGTGCCGTCGCAGCCCAAGGGCACGCGCGCGTACAGCGACGCGGCGACGTACAACCAGCAGCTCGCGCAGCACCAGGCGTACAGCGCGCAGCAGACCGCGCAGGCGCAGGCCGTCCGGAACCCGTACCTCGCGCAGGCGCCCGGCCCGTCCTACTCGCCCGAGAAGCCGCCCGGCGCGTACTACCCCGGCCAACCGCCGCCCCCGCCGCCCCCGGCCCAGCAGCAGTACGCGCAGCAGCAGCAGCAGCCCCGTGCGCCCGGCGGCGGCGCGGGCTACGCGCCCCCCGGCGGCGGCGCGCCGACGCTCTCGACCGGCGGGAGCGCGCAGTACCTCGGGCCCGCGCCGCCGTCGAGCGCGTACGCCGGGGGCGCGGGCACCGGCACGGGCGCGCGCGCGCGCTCGAACACGATCAACCAGATCGACAACATCCCGCCCGCGCTCGCGCGGCTCCAGCACATGACGCACGACGCGATTGGCGGGCGCAACGCGCTCACGCCGGTGATGAACCGGGACGTGGACGCGTACGCCGAGTGGGAGCGCCGGCAGCGCGCCAAGCCCGCCGAGGCGGTGCCGTACCCGCAGCTCCAGTTCCTGCACCAGCAGGCGGAGCTCGCCGCCGCGCAGGGCCTCCCCGCGTGGTCCGGCGGCAGCAACACGCGCTACCCCGCGGGCCAGCCGAGCAGCAAGCTCGCGCACGTGTACAGCACGGCGCCGCCCGCGCTCGACGACGGCGCGCGCGAGGCGGCCGTGCGCTCCGCCGCCGCGCGCACGGAGCACCACCCGATCCTGTTCGGGCCGGGCGCGCCGCCGCTCGCGAGCCCGCCGACGGCGTACACGGCGGGCAGCGCGCGCGGGTACGCGGGCGCGGGCGGGTACGGCGGGCAGGCGAGCGCGCCGCCGGACGTCGCCATGTATGCGCCGCTCCAGCCGGACAGCTACGGCGCGGGCGCGAGTGGCGCGTATCGCCAGCAGCAGCAGGCCCCGCCGCCGCAGCCGAGCTTCTATGGCGCGGGTGTGCAGCAGGGCCAGCAGCAGCAGGCGAAGGACACGCGCCGCGCGCAGGAGCCGTGGGCGCGCTGATGTAGCGATGAATGTGTTTTGTATGCTTGGATTTTCTTTCTTACATGGAGCCCCCCGGATCGTGTCTTGCCTGGTGCGAGGGCACGTGATGGGCGCCCGGCTTGCTCTCTCCCTTCCACTGCGTGGTGCCTGCTGCTGCGCAGTGAGCTGCTGCGCTTGTGCAGCGTCCTGAACGCGTTTGCGTTTGTGCTCGGTCTTGATCCCACCGCTCGGTCTTGATCCCCTGCACTGGTCTCTGTCTACACTTCCAGGGAACAACACAAAAGCTGCGCATCCTATACGTGTTTAGCGAGCCGTGCTCCTCCAAAGCGGGAAGCGGGGGTTATAAATTAAGGCATCACGCAGAGAGCTTCTGTCCTCGTTCTTCCCTTTCTTATGATCTGGCCGGCTGCGATCATTCGCACCGGGCCTCAGAATTTCTTCACGTTGTTATGCTTGTACAGTAAGATGTTTCTTGGTTGCACATACCCAGAGCTCGCGAGAACTATTAGATGTGTATGCTACGCTGTTCACGTTGTTCGTGTGAACTGCGAGCGTTACCAAAGGGTCGACTACGGTGCGCTCTGTAGTCGTGATAACGTAAGCGTCGCACACCCTGGCGTGCTCAACGATTGACCTGGATGAACAGCTTCGTCGTGGCCACCGTCTTCGTCATCGCACGCCTGACGACCAGTGTTTTACCCGACGGCCCAGACCCTGACTCTCCTCTAGCACGCTGGTTCATCGTCGAATCTGTCTGGTCTGGGTAAGCTTGCCGTTTTCCCCTTAACGAGAAGATGAGCACTCACAAAACGCAGTATGTCGCCTGCTATATGTGTTAGTGGGATGATGTGAGTATATGTCTCAGAGTGCTGATATAAGACGCATGCGCAGTGCTTGCTGTCTGATAGCGTGCTCGCTTGGCGGTGTTATGTTATTTTTGACAGGCGAGCCTGGCTCAAGTGGACGCTGATGCTCGCTGTCCCTGTAGTCGGCAGTACGGGGCTCCTCTGCAGTGTATGACCAGTAGGAGCTGACGCTTTCCTTCTAGTGGTCGGCATCATATCAACTCTCGTCTATGTCGCCGCCAAGATCAATGACCACGCCAGTTCTGGGTCTCTCGACACAGCTTTCAGTCTCCTTGCAGCTCCCACCACATTGACGTGGGCTACATGTTCTCTGGCGCTGGACACCGTCTTGAGCGTGGCCGTCGTTGTCAAGATCATGCGTGTGACTGTGCGGCTTGATACCGTTGCTTTCCAGATATCTGACCCCACTCTGCGCGTGCTCTCCTCAGGCGGTTCACCCGGCGTTCGAGCAAGTCTATCGGTCCGCACGTCACAAACTGGCGCTCTACGCAACTAGCTCGAGCATTCGTCGAGTCATCGCTACTATCACGGATAGCATTGGCTGCTTACATGAGCCTGGTCCTAGCGGCGGTACGCAGCCTTGGCCATATGAGGCTCATATTTGACCATGCTCTCCAGCGGTATTCACCAATCGTCCACCCCAGGCTATATGATGCGGAAAACTTTACCAAACTCATCTTGCCACTCATCTTCGTGAGTAGGTCCCGCTGCTCTCGGCTATATCTTCACTACAGTTTCTTTTGCAGTGCACATCTCAGATTCTGGTTATGATCCGGATCAACCTTTCCCAGTTGATCGCTTCAAAAGAGTATCAGAACACTGCATTTGCTCTCACTGGGGACCCCCTCGACGATATGCGCATGTGCACAAGTGTGCACACTTGTGGGAGCGAGGACGGGGAAGATAATTTCGAGAATGAAACAGGAATGTAAAAGTAGTCTGTGATGGTTATAGAAGGGGTGGGAGCGCGATGCACTCGCTGTTGGACCACTGCTATGGGTTCAATCAAGCTTGCGAGAACTCCGCAAAACGACGAATAACATCGATGAACATCAAGACACGGATAACCGAAACAGGCATAGCAATCGACAAACAAACATCAGAGCCAGGGAGAAGGGATAGCTGACAAACCTTGGAATCTGTACTGGATTTGGCGGAACCAGTGTGACGCCAGGCGGAATGGGCTGGTCAGAACGGATTCTTTTCGATACGCTACGCGTGAACGGAGCTGCATATCAGAAAGGGGTCTAACGATATCATCAAACCGGTGTATAACGGCTTCCATTGTCGGCCTCTTTGTCATTTCGTCTTGGACCATGTCGGTCACAAGCGGAGTCATGAAGTCGAAGCTATACGTATTCTACAAGGTATGTCAGTTAATTAGATGTGCTTGCAATGATTTCACTTACTTGGATGAAATGCTCGCGAACCATGTTGCCCACGTAATACACGTCTGTCTGAAATGGGTTGCAGGATGTCGCAGCTCGGTCAGGAGCGTGTTCAGGCGCAGTCTTATCACCGCCGATGATGACGGGTTCCAGAACGGCAGAGATATCCTCGTCTTCATATTGGCGAGAGAGGCCGAAGTCGATTAGATAGTATCGCGGTGGCCGCTGAGTACGCGAGAAGTATCTGGCCCTTCCCGTGAAGTTGCGCTGACGATCGATTCGAACGGGATGATACAGGTCTGGATACATTCCTGAAGGGTCGAACATGATGTTGTTTTCACAACAGTCCCTGAAACGATGGTTGAGCTGTAGGCACTGAATGAGGAGTCGAAGAGAGCGCACCGATGTGCGACGTGATGATCATGCATGAATTTGAGCCCCTTCGGAGTAATTTGTCAGTGATACAGACAGCGTTAATGCTGGGTAGGCAGCGTACCTCAAAGACCTGGTGAAAGAAGTCGATTGCCTCTCCTATAGTTTCAAACCGGGGATTATCGGCTGGCCTTAGCAAGGGCATGACCATGATGGAACGGTGTGGATCGCCCGGGACTTCTAACACCTCATAGACCGGGACGCAGTGGTTCTCGAGGAGGTAGAAAAGCTTTGACTTCGGAGACGAGAACCTTTCCGCAATGCTCAATTCGTACGGAAAGTTGTTCGTATTCAAGACTTTGAGACCCAAGGGCTTCCCGTCGGCACTTCGAGTGGCATCCAAAACTTGAGGCCACTGTGGATTGGTCTGTATAGGCATGACGAGAGCGAGTGATATTCGAACATACCGTTCGAACAACCCCATCTTCGCACATAAGTGAGAATTTGTTCGTGCCCATCCAGCTTGGGACCCAGTCAGGTTGGTAGCGCGCACGAAGTAGATACCCAGCATCCTTCAACCATGGCTGCTGCGTACGCCAGAACTTCTCTTGAGGACTCAGTTCCTCGTCGATAATTTCCTGTGCGCTTTGAGCCATTCATACAGAAGGACGGTCTGGGAACGAGGCAGACGTGGGGCAGACCTGAGTAGCGAGAGCAGGCAGCGCACAAATTAGCGCTCAAGCTGTTGACAGATGCGCGCAGACCCACGCTCCGGTTGCTCTTGTTCCGCATTCCTCCATCGAACCTCTCACGAACACTTTGTTGTCTTTGACACCTGCTCCCAGTCTATTTGTGACTTTGACTGGATTTCGTACGTGGGAGTCGTGCAAGCCTCTCCTCATGCTGAGCATGTTTCATTCTCGCTCGTTGCTCGTCAGTGCGATTAGGGTTACCGTTTCGTGGATGATGGCCGCTATATAAGACTTCCATGAGGTGCTGTCGTAGATTTGGGAGACAGCCTACTCCTCTGCAGATTCCTTCCGACGCTATGGGCCGCCATATCTCCTTACTCAACCATGTTCGCTTCCACTCGACGTCAATGCTCCCGTCTGTATACTTATGATCAGCGCTCAGTGCTCAGCTTTGGATCGATCTTACATACATATCAGCGCGCCAAATCCGCGACCCACACCATTAGCTTTGGACAACAATTGGACTGACCGGCGTAACAACACTTACCTTTCCCATCCTCCTCCAGCTGAGTCGCACGCCTGCTCATTGCGCTTCTATGAAGACGATAACCGCTTTTTCTTTCTTTCGAATTTCATACTCTATTGCCTTTTGTTTGCGTTGCAGCACCTTGCAGTAGTCGAAGAACTAAGCCCTGCCACGCCGCTGTGCGGAGCTTGAGATGCAGTCACGCCTTGGGAATGCTCAAAAAGGATAAGCTAGTCTGAGGGAAGAAGGCAAGCGACCCTCCCATACCACTCTTCCCCGCACGGACCCTTCTCTTCAACCTCATCCCCCGCCCTCTCCTCGACAAGAGGCTATTCCTATACACCAACCCACCTGTCTTGTATCATGCCCGAGAAAGAGGTCGTTGAAGGCGCCGCCAATGTTGTCGTTTCTATCCTCATGTTCATCGGAAACAAAGTATGGGCCAATACCCCCAGCGGCTTGGTGAAGCGTGGCAACAAGAAGGTTGCGGCTGCCTACGACTTGTTCGATCCCATTCAAAATAAATGCCCGAAGGAGGTGAAAGACGAATTCCTGTCTAAGAAGGAAGTGTACGTCATTTTCTCTTTCCTCGTCGGTAATCGTCGTGGCTGACATTACTCTAGAATCGAGAAACATAAGCAACGTCTGGCCAGCCTACCACGATCCCGTTTCTTCTACACAGGCGAGCACCAGGAGCTTTACGACGAGATGGTAGATTTCTACAAGTTTTGTGAGGTGAGTATTGGATTTATTCCGATCAACGTGCCAACCTCACTGACGACCTTTAATAGAGGCAATCTAGCACTTGGCGATTCTTGGAGCCAGCTGAAGATAGTGCCACTGCAGAGAAGGTACGAGCAGGTTTGTCTATTATTTTATTTTGCGATAGAATGTCTTACTCATACCGCTAAACAGCAGGAACGATCTCCTCGTCGCTTGGCGTTTCGTCGCCTCCGCTGACACCTGTCCTTCCCACACCCACACTTATCGCTTCCGCCGATGTGGTACCTACCGCCGGAGTGCCTGTCATCAGCCCTACAGTCACTGGGCTCCATCCGAACGGCCGTACCCCGCGAAGCAACGCCGATATTCGCCAGTATCTGACGGATAAATGTGGCGACGACGTGAAGATCCGCGAAGTCAAGATACCACGGAAAACTGGCGCTACGCCCGGAGCTAGCTCAACCCGTCAGTCAGCACTCGAGATCACTATTTCCGACGAGAGCATGGAGGCGTTTGTGGAGCTTACATCCATCCCTCCGGACGACGTAATGAAGATGGACAAGGACGCCCTCATCGATCTTCTTGAGCGTATGCAGCCTAACGCATCTGGGCTAGAAGAGCTTCAGCGATGGGAGCTGGTACAGAAGGCGCTTGCGGTTCTTTCGAGGCTGACCCAGATGCGAGAGAAGCTTTATGCTAGCGGCACCCTCAGTGTATCGAGCTGAGGTTGATCGTTGACATGACGCTGGCGTCGCGACTCCCCTGTTCCTGTCTCGTTCGACGCCAAAGTATGTAGATGAGTCGCAAGGCCATCGAGCTATCTGTACAATAACGCTGTTCGTTTCTCTGGCTGTGTATGATATATATTGATAGGAGAGCGAAGAGGGTCAATGTAGCTCTCGCGTTATGAGGGACGAGTCGTCGGCAATTTCTTGCGATGCAGACGCTTCATTCGGCAAGGGGCCGTGGTCACCATAGTCCAAACGACAGGAAGTCCTTATATGTATGCGTCTTTGTGCTACTGAGAGCCATTCTCCATGGGGAAAGGACAGGTGAACGATCATGACTGCTTCGTCACTGCAACTTCCGCGTCATCGAGATGACGTTTTCGGAACCTGTTCGTAAGCACGATGTCGTTTCCGGAGCTCTTTCTCCATACCCTCATGTTTGCGATGCTGCCGAGCTTGCGCGTCCCTTCTACAGCCAAAAACCCGAGGCACTAGTTCATGATCTCTTCCTATAAAATGCTCGGCCTGTCGTGCAGATAGGCAACAACCTGAACTCGTCCAGCCACCCCCTCATTCCCAACCTCTCTCCTCATCATGAAGGTCTTCATCACTGGTGCATCGGGCTACATTGGCTCTGCCGCCGCTACCGATCTCATCAAGCACGGCCACACTGTTCTCGGCCTCGCCCGTTCTGACGCGTCTGCGGAGAAGATCAAGGCGTACGGCGGCGAAGTCCTCCGCGGCGACACGAACGATCTCGACACCGTCCGGGCAGGTGCCAAGGCAGCCGACGCAACGCTTCACACTAGTTTTGACCACGGTTTTACCGACTTCGCCGCCGCGCAGAAGAAAGACAACGAGACGGTCGAGGCGATTGGCGGCGTCCTCGAGGGCACAAACAAGCCGTTCATCGTGTCCTCGGGCACTCTCATAGGCGCTGGCGGCGCTGCCGGGACTCTCACTGAGGATTTCATTGCACCGATACAAGGCATGGCAGCTGGGCGCGCCTTGTCTGAGGAGATCACCCTAGGCCTTGCGAAGAAGGGCGTCCGCTCGGCTGTTATTCGTTTCACGCCCACGGTTCACGGCGGCGACCTGAAGACCAGCAGCTTCATCCGCCAGATGACCGCTGCCGCCAAAAAGCATGGCTTCTCAGCATACGCCGGCGACGGCTCTGCTCGCTGGCCCGCAGTGAACGTCTACGACGCCGCCGTCCTGATCCGCCTCATCCTCGAAACTGGAACCGGCGGCCTTACCTACCACGCTGTCTCGGACGAGGGTAACAGCATCCTTGACCTTGCCACCGCCATCGGAGGACATCTCAACCTTCCGGTCAAGTCTATCACGCCCGGTCCGGACGCTATGGCACACTTCGGGTTCATTGGAGCCCTCATGACGATGGACAACCCCACTTCGTCGGCGATCACGCAGGAGCGCACTGGGTGGAAGCCGACACACCCGAGCATGCTGCAGGAGCTTAAGGATGGCAACCCAATCTATTACTAGATTTGTCCCCGCTGTTCTGTCCTCGAATATATACTGCAGTTGCATAATAGTGGTACAGTTCTTCACGGTTTTACCAATGCAAGCATGAACTTGACGTCCGCAATCTCCTGCTCCTCCTCGATCAGCGCCTCCTTCCCCGCTGGTCTCGCCGAACCCGCCTGCGGACGTCCATGTACTGTGCGCTCAATCATGCCGCTGTGCTCGGATATTGCCGCAACGAGATCGGCGCCGTCATCGCCTGCGAACGTGTAGAACACATCAACGTCGTCCGTAGCCTGCAAGCCCGCCTTCTTCCGCAGCTTCTGCACGCGGTTGACGAGCTCGCGGGCGAGCCACTCGGCCCTGAGTTCAGGATGTACGAGCACGTCCAGGCGCACGACCACGTCGGCGTCCGTGTGAGTCGCGAATTGCTGCTCTGCGCCGGCGGGAAGCTCGATGTACCGCTGGACTGTGAGGTCCCCTGCGACGAGCTCGATACCGGCAACGGATACCTTCCCTGTACGCTCATACGCCTTGATGTCGTCACTGCTCAGGTCCGGAAGTGCGTTCTTGACCTTGCCGAGATCTTTCCGAAGCTTCCGCCCAAGGACACCCCAGTCTGCGGTCGCCTTGTACCGGACACCGGTCGCCTCCTCATCGGAGGAGAAGACCACATCGCGGACGTTGAGCTCGGATTGGATGTACCGCAACATTGGCTTGACGTCCTCGAGGTAGGCAGGCTCAGAGTGGAAGACGAGAAGCTCTTTGAGGGGTGTCTGACGAATACATCGTCAGTGGTGCAGGTGGGCTTTGATAGTAAAGATCCCACCTTCAGCGAGAGGTTGTGGCGCTCGCGGATGACCCGTGTCAGCTCGATCACGGCCTGCATCCGCTTGACCTGACGCTCAATGTCCGCATCAAAGTACTCCTCCTTGATCTCAGGCAGGCCGAGGAAGTGCACCGACCGTGCGTCCACGACCTTCGGATCCTCCGGAATGAACGGCCGCAGGCTCTGGTAGAGGCTCTCTGTCAAGAACGGTGTGTAGGAGGACATGGTCCGGCAGAGCGTGAACAGCGCCTCGAAGAGCGTGTTGAGCGCGATCTCGGTGTCCTCGGCGCCGTCCTCGCCCTTCAGTCGGCGACGGTTGAAGCGGATGTACCAGTTGGTGAGCTCGTCGATGAGGTCGAGCAGCCGCGGGATGATCGTGTACAGCCGGTACGCAGCCATCTCCTCGCGCACGAGCTTGATCAGCGACTGGCAGCGCGCCAGCACCCAGCGGTCCATGACGTTCTCTGAGCGATGAGCGTGCGGGTTGTACCGGAACTCGGAGCCCGTCATCTTTTTGAACAGGTGCGCCTGGCCGAGGAAGAAGCGGAAGGAGTTGAGCCACGGGAGCATTACGCGGGCGACGACCTCGCGCACGCCCTCCTCGCGGAAGCGAAGGTTGTCGCCCCGCACGATCGGGCTGTTTACTAGGAACATGCGGGTCGCGTCGGCGCCGTATGTGTCGATGACGATGTTAGGGTCCGGATAGTTCTTCAACGACTTGCTCATCTTCTTCCCGTCCGCGGCGAGCACGAGCCCAGTCGTGATCAGGTTCTTCCACGGCGCGGTCCCGAACAGGTGTGTACCGAGGACGATGAGCGTGTAGAACCATCCGCGTGTCTGGTCGATACCCTCACACACGAAGTTGGCGGGGAAGGTCTTCTCGAAGATCTCCTTGTTCTCAAACGGATAGTGAACCTGAGCGTACGGCATACTGTGGATGGATCAGACATGTGTAGATGAGTTGATAGCCAGAAAGCACACGTACCTGCCAGACTCGAACCAACAGTCGAAGACCTCCTCGACACGACGAAGGACACCCTTGCCCTTCTGCGACGGAATGGTGATGTGGTCGATCTTGTCCCGGTGGAGGTCCGTGACGCCGGTGACGCCAGACAGCCGCTCGAGCTCCTCAATGGAGCCGATCGCGATGACCTCTTCGTAATCGTCACTAACCCAGAGCGGGATCGGAGTTCCCCAATAGCGGTTTCGCGAGATGTTCCAATCACGGGCGTTCGCGAGCCAGTTGCCGAAGCGACCCTCACCAATGTGTTGCGGAACCCTGTGTCAACGTCAGCGGCCACGATGGTACAGATCGTCTCTATATTGCATACCAGAGCGTCTCCTTGTTGTTGGCCACAAGCTGGTCCACAATAGGTGTCACTCGCACAAACCACGCTGGGATAGCACGGTAGATAAGAGGCGTCTTTGACCGCCAGCAGTACGGGTACGAGTGGTTGATGGTCGACTGCACAATCAAGCGGCCCTTGGCCTTGAGGGCCTTCTGGATCTCCTTGTCGGCGGCCTTGACGTTCATGCCCGCAAAGTCGGGGACCTCCTGCGTGAACCGGCCGGCGTCGTCGAGAGGGCAGGGCGGCATGTCCTCCTGTGCGATCACGCCATGTGCGACACAGACCCGGTGATCATCCTCGCCGAACGCGGGCGCCTGGTGGACAATGCCAGTGCCGTCCGCGTCGGTGACGTAGCTGTCGACTAGTACGCGGAAAGCACGGTCCTCGAAGGCCTCCGTGAAGTACTCGAACACAGGCACGTACCGCCAGCCCTTGAGGTCCGAGCCCTTGAAGGTGGCTAGCTTCTTGAACTTGGCCTTCTTCGGGTCCTTGTATAGTGTCCGCAGGAGATTCTCGTGCAAGATAAAGTTCGTATTCCGCTCCTCGTCGTGGATCTTGACGTAGGTAAAGTCGGGATTGACACAGAGAGCGAGATTGGAGGGCAGGGTCCATGGTGTGGTCGTCCATGCAAGCAAAGCGGTAGTAGTGTCGTCAACCAGGGGGAAGGAGATGACCACTGGGAAGCAACTAAGGATCAGCCAAATTTCGTAGCCAGAGCATGCCTAACTCACCAGAGGGATCGTTCACGTCCCTGTACTCCAGCCCTGCCTCGAAGTTCGAGAGCGGGGTGGTGCAACCCATCGAGTACGGCATGACCCGGAGTCCGCGGTACACCATCCCCTTCTTGTGGAGCTCGCCAAATGCCCACCACACGCTCTCCATAAAGCTAGTGTTCAGGGTCTTGTAGTCGTTGTCAAAGTCGATCCAGCGGCCCATACGCTCGACCGTCGCGCGCCACTCGCTCGAGTACCGCATCACGATCGCCCGGCACTCGGCGTTGTACGCCTCGATGCCCATCTTGAGCACGTCCGCGCGACCGGTGATCCCCAGCTTCTTGTCGATCTCCTGCTCGACGGGGAGGCCGTGCGTGTCCCAGCCGAACCGGCGCGTGACATGGAAGCCGCTCGCGTGTGCATGTCGTGTGACGATGTCCTGCCCACATTTCAGCACATAAGCGCATGGTGGGTGAATGTGCAGTTGAGCAGCGTACCTTGATCGTGCCGGCGAGGAGGTGGCCGTAGTGCGGGAGGCCGGTCGCGAACGGCGGGCCGTCGTAGAACGAGAACTCGGGCCGGCCCTCGCTCAGCTTGAGGCTGGTCTGGAACGCATCGATGTCGCGCCAGTACTGGATCACTTTCTCCTCCTCCTTCGCAAAGTTGAACTGCGCGGTGACTGCCCGTGCTCATTCAGCCTCGGGCGCATGCAATCGGGATCGGGCCGGGCACTGACTGTCGTGCGCAGGGAAGGCCATGGCGATCCCAGGACCCGTAAAAGGTAGCACGAAAGAAGGGAGGGGAGAGGAGGGAGCCGGGCCTGGATCAGAGAGTGAAGGAGGATCTGCTGCAGGATGGATGAGTCGAAGATCGGAGTCACGGAGCGTGATGGTCCCGTGGTTTGTGACCAGTCGCGTCAGCCGACGCGCCGAAGGCTTGCGCGTCGGACTAGAGTGAGGTGAGGATAGAGGCTACAGATAGACGAGATTACAGAGGAATATGAAAGGTGAGAGGAACTAGTTGTCACTGTAGAATAAGCACACTCTGGGCGAGCACGGACCACTGCTATGAGCGTCCTGCGTTCCATCGTCCGTAGCTACCAAGGAGGAACACTGAATGCCGTCAGCGTCCACAACTGATGGACTCCATCGATACTATGCCACTCACAACCGCCAACTACTCCCATGATCCGCTTCCCTATGACCGAGCCAGGCTTGTGCGCCCGGGTCATGTCCAGCGCCATTATTCCCACTCCAGCCAATGCGCCGGTGCCAATAATACGGCACGTTATGCATTCGCCATCCAGCTCTGCGTTATTGGGACGAGACATCACAGAGGAGGTAGAGGTAGCATCGGTTGGTATTGGGGCAGACATGACGGCCGAAAGCAAGGTATGTACGGACGAAATAGGCGCTCGTTTCAAACAGGACGAGTACAGGAAATCCAATCTATCGTGGAGGATGCAATAACGGGAATACGAGAGCCATGAGGAGTGCACATCAGAACTTGCGACGGAGGCCGCAACAGAGGCATGCGCGCACGCTGATAGCGATCAAAGACGCCCATGCAAACACGACCGCGACAAGGACCATCCACGTGCCGTTTGCAAAGTCGATGCTGAATTTGCCTGTGGAATGAAGGAGAGACATTGTCAGATTTCGTGTGCCTCCTGTTATGATAGGAGACTTGCCGTCGGTAGCGGTGGGCACACGGTCCTTCGCGACGATACCGAGCGTCAGGTCGATGGCGAGGCTAACGCTGCTTACAATCGCGAGCACGATGGCGACGACCAGGGCCCCGATGGATCCTCCGTGATGGCGGAACAGCAAGCATACAAGGAAGAGGATTAAGGCGAGGGCTGCGCAGACTGGGTGGAGGACGAGGATGAGCGTAGTCGCCTTGGTGATAGCGTTCGCTAGCATAGGCTCGGCGAGGATGATGGATATGTTAATGGGTTCTGTCAGGCTGTAGCCGAGCCGGGGTCCGACACAAAGCTGTGTGCCGTCCTGGCTGGAAGAAGTCTGTCAGGACGCGGTGGAGGTATTAGGCAGAGTAACAACGTACCCAACAGCACAGTAGCCCCATGTCCCGAAGCGTATCTGCGTAGCAATGGACGTGATGATAGAGGGGTTCGCTGGCTTGGCTTTGAGCGTGAAGAGCCATACACTCTGCAAGAGCATGAGTGCCAACTCATGACGGCCGATGGGCCGTTCGTTCACACACCTTGATGATAGGAGAGCCCAGTCCCACGAGCAAGAACAAGATGAGCGTCATGAGCGTGAAGAATGCTGTTATGCCAGTGACGATCCTTTCTGCCCGCAGCTCGCGCCCTCGTCGTTCGTGGTGGTGGCGATGTTGAGGGTCATACTGGCCCTCGTCTTTGCCCTGGGTTTTAGAGCGTCCAAAACAGAGGAGCATGGGAGAGGAGCTGAACAAGCGAGTGTGTAACCTGGCCAAAGCCAAGAGGTCTAAAGTGGGCGTCAGTCACGCATGGCTGATCGGCGTCCGGGAAGAAGCGTCCGCCCGTGCACAGTCGTCAAGTCGCGATGCTTTGCCTTCGCCACTCTCGTCTGTCTCTTACCATCTTCCATCGCCATTTGCGATCGTGCGCGAGACGGGATAACATAGCTGTACCAGTACGAACACCATCAAGACCGCTCGTATATATAGCCCACAGAGCTACTATGGCCTCGGAAATCATCGGACGCCTGCGCCCCGCCTTCGACAAGGCCAAGGAGTCGGGCGACCTGCTGTTCTTCCCCTCGACGATCGAGACACATAAGGACGAGTCTGGTCTCGAGGTACGTCTTTCTATATCCGTCAGTCCGCCTGAGGCACTCGGACTAAGCGCCGGCCAGCACAGTTCCAGATTCGGGTGTGTCCTGCGCTTCAGCACAAGCCGAAGCTGCCCACCCCACACTTTGATCCCACCACGGATGGGAGCTTGAGCAAAGTGGAAAAGCATGATCCTTTCCTTCCACCCTACGTTCCTAACCTCCACGTGGGCGAGCTCACATCGGAAGATGGTGACCATGTTGTCCTCGTCAGTCCTTTCCGTTCGCTTTATGTGGCCTCAACTTAATCGATTCCCAGCTGAACAAGTACTCTGTCGTCGAGGAGCACTTCCTCCTTGTGACGAAAGACCACCAATCACAACAGTCACCGCTCTTCCCATCAGACCTGCTGCAGGCCTACGATCTGCTCGACGCAGCCCGGCGCACGGGGCGGCCATTCTTCGGCTTTTACAACTGCGGCGACCGAAGTGGTGCAAGCCAGCACCACAAGCACCTGCAGTTCATCCCCGGGACGCCGCCCCTCGAGGCGCTGGCCCGTACTGCCCGACTTGAGGTGGCCGACCGGCCTTTCACGCTCCCCGCCCTTCCCTACGCAAACCACGTGGTGCGCCTCCCGCCATCGCTGTACTCTGCGGGGCCCGACGAGCGTGCGCAAGTGCTCACGGACGCCTTCCTTTCCGTGCTCGACCTGGCCATCGCGACGGTCCGACACACGCCCGACTACCCGACGGGGCTGCCGTCGTACAATGTGCTTCTCACGCCCGAGCACATCCACATCATCCCGCGCAAGCTCGAGAATGCGACGCTCGCGAGCGGCGAGGCGCTGAGCGTCAACTCGCTCGGCTTCGCGGGCTGTGTGCTCGTCAAGAGCGAGGAAGAGCTCGAGGCTGTCAAGCGCGAGGTACGCGTTCACGTATACACACATGAGTGCCAGGGACTGACGGAGGACTGCATAGGGTCTGACAAACATTTTGCGAGGAGTGGCGCTGGAAAGCGTGCACGATCTGCAGGTTGCAGGCCAGACGAATGAAGTGCCGCTTGCAGCATAGATCGCTCTAGGCGCCTTTGCCTGGCTTGTCTACGCTGCCTTGTAGCCATGAAGGCACATTGTACATAGAATAGGCAATCTTGCAGTTCATGAGGCCGTTGTTTACCGCTGTTCTGTGTTCCAGCTGGTTTCAGGTTCTTAGAGAATCCGATTCAGTAGAAGTTGGAGCAGGAAGCGCGCTCGGCGCCTTGCCTGTTATAAACCCCTTGAGCTCTAGCTTTCTCAAAACAGCAGAAACGTGCAAGAAACTCATGGCTGAGTACATTCTTCAGTAGGCGGTCTTGTTGTGGGTCCAGACCGAGCGATTGACAGTCCTGCAAAAGTGTTTTGTGCTACCTCAAGGCAAGTGAACAGGTTTGAACCGAAACTTTGTCCGCCTGCAGTGCGTCCTGCTTTGCCAGCCCTCGCTTACTACAGACCGGCCTTGATCTGACTCGATGTATGGCTATGTTTTGTACCAGTGCACCCAGCATCTTGAATAGCTCTCACCACACGTCAACATGCGAATTGGTACGCAATCCTCAACGCTGGAAAGCGCCGAGCGCGCTTCCGCTCCAACTTCTACTTGAGACCGCTTTCTCTAAGAACCTGAAATCAGCTGTCACCGCCTCTTTAGGGCTTACTGCTTCCTGGGCGCCTGTGCGCCCTTGATCTCTTACCCCAGGAATCACCACACTGCCCTGTTCGGCGCTGTCTCGTCCGAAGCACCCGGTCCTCACGGCATGTGCGCTTGAAACTCGCGGACCTGTCCTTCGCTATGTGCGCCTCGCTGTAGCATCACGCCCACACCGCATATTACCTCATTGGGTCGACTGGCGGCTTCCCTATAGAAACTCTGGTCGGTATGGCGGAAGCACCTCAGCGTAGCCTCAACTCGGAGGCGATGCCGCATGCTGGCAGAGCGCGGAACTGCCTTGTAGTAGCGCGAGTCCGGAACTCAGGCATCGCTTCTGGGAGTCAATCACTTGAGCATATAAGAGCCGCGCGTCCCTGTCCGCAGCCTCTAACGCGCGCTGCTTCGCCCTTGCCCCCACAAGTAGACCTCCGCCAGCATGCCTGCATCAATCATAACCTACCGCATAGCTCACGACAAGATGGTATATGTCACGCCCCCTGCCGACTACGACGTAAGTACAGGAAACCTGCATCTCAGATGCATCTGTCTGACTAAATGTCCTTAGGCCGCTCTCGGATGTGCCCGAGCTGTGTTTCCCACCCAGCTCGCAGACGTCCCTGCAGATCGGATCTCATTCCACATCACCGTGCTCGTCGGCAGCAAGCATAATACCGTGCAGATCGCCCCCATGGCCTGGCCCTCCGTGCTCCCCTCGCTACTCAAGTTTGAGATCATTGACATCGTCATCGCACCCTTACATCCAACGTCGTCGCCGAAACCGCGGCCCCGTTCCATAACCAGTGACCGGCGGTCAGACTCGGCGCACGACCGACGACGACCGGCTTCACATCGCAGCAATCCTTCTCGGGTCTGCGCCCCATATTCACATGCCAAAGCATCACACGATCCGCCTCCGACGACTCAATCCAAGCCCGTCCAATTCTTCTCCCGTTTATTAGATCGCCTATAATTCGCAGCCGTCTGTTTCGTCTCGCGCCTCTTGTGTAACAGTAGTGTACATTACGTCAATTTCAGCTCCTTGATGATGATGGTAGTTCAGATAATGAGAATGAGTTCGCTGATGTACTGGTACAGGCACGCATGCAGTCGTTATCATAGCCGATATAAACATGATCGGGGTATCATTCACATCTCACTTCGTCCAGGCGGTAATTGTCGTCTGCATTGCTGTGTCAGCGCTATGCAATGAAGTGCTGACATGGGAACACATACCCCAAAGCCGTCGAGGTTGTCCGTCGCTGCCCCGAAGGCTACGCCGTTGACCTGCAGCATGTTCGTGACGCCGACGGTCGTGAGGCCGTAGATGCTGATTGGCGTCGTGGCAGAGTCAATGTCGACGATCGTGCTCTGGCAGCTATACGTCGTCTGGCAGTCACCGAGGTACTGCAAGACCATGCGATTAGCGCCCCCTTTAGATCAAGTGCAGAGGAGACGAACCTGCTGGAAGAAGCTGTACAGCCCAGCTCCGTAGATTAAGATGTTCTTGCTCGAGCTGCCGTGTGACGTCAGCACATATTAACCTTCGGGCGATGAGTGCCTCACCGAACGTAGAGGCCGATCGCAGACGACGGAAATGTGCTGGGGTCGTGATACGTCG